>CM046835.1:13518199-13770699 GCA_025618425.1 Heliocidaris tuberculata | reverse complement strand
GAAGTCACCAAATTTAACGGCATCTAACGCACTTCTTTGATAGCTTCATTAAGTAAATGAGGTTAGAGAGTTGGCTTGCATTATGACCACAGGTGTCCGACCGAAGGAAGTATCAAATTTGTCAACTTTTATCCGACACAGACGACTTGTGTCTTTTCCGTCAAGAAGCGAATGAGTTTCCGCTCGTCATGATTACGGAACGATTGTCATTTTATGTCAAACAGGTTTCTCGACAATAGCATTGGATTTGATTGAGTTTCGTTGATAGATTACTCATTACCCATACAATAAACTGAAAAAAAGTAAGTGCACCATTGTCATTATCATACGCCTGTCCTGTCTGACAGAAATTATTTTTTTAAATGTCATGAAGCCAGGCAAAAGAAAAGTCAGTATGAGCCCCATCTTACACAAAATGATAATAATATTGGCATTTACCATTTAAACTGTCATAAATATCTTAAAGATATAAATCTTTGAGGATCACATCCAATGTTTTAATGTTTACGTAAATGTGTAAAATTTGCTTTCATAGTCTATAACGAATATTGATTCCATCATCACATTATCTACATGTAAAAGTGACTCGTGACATAAAAGATACGTAGTGAAAATACCCACAATAAGCTTTCTCCTGACATGCCTGAACTATCACAATTTCCAGACCGTACTTTTCATTACTCAATCCAGCAACATTCGATGCCAACGTTTGATTTTGGCTCATAGCGTTATGAACTCATATGTATGAATATTACATTCCAATATTAAGAGGTTATCAACGTAGTCAAGTATTGATTTATCTCTCTAATACTACAGCAAAGAGTTGCACCTGCCGTTTAGAAGCGTTTCGTGTCATCGGATGGTCGGAACAGGTGGACTTATGACACATTGGCTCCAAAGCATGCAACGACATAAGGTCTGCATGGTACCCCAGTGCTCTTGTGGATGAATAAAAATATAGAATGACTTACTTCAATAGAGGCAATAGCTTTTAAATAGTCATTTGTTTGTAGTATAGGAATGTGTGATGGAAGTTTGAAGAGTGATGAAGAAGAGAATGAAGAAACAAATGTAAAACGTATTTTTTTATTTAAATCACTCATCCTTGTACTCACCCGACATTGAAATGTTCTACACGGATCATCATGGGCCGCCCACGTATCACCACTGTTATAAATGTCCCCATTATAGCGACAACCTGCATGTGTGAAAAAAAAAAATAAATACAAACGATCAAGTATGACAAGGCTTAACTCAAATAAACATACAGCCAACTTAACTCGGCTCTATCAGCTATAAGAGTTCCGTCTCTTAGTTGAAATACGTTTGATCCAACTGAACAGTACTATAGTTCAGATTTACCATTGTGGATTATTTATTAATATCTCTTTCTCTCTTCGCATTCTCTGTCATATATCCCCCCCCCCTCTCTCTCTCTCTCTCTCTCTCTTCCCTCCCCTAGTGTGCAAGCACATACCCTAATTTGACACTTTATTAGAAAACCATTGTGTCTTGAGAGAAGCCTAACCCAGGTTCCTACTGGTCATTTAAATATAGTGTCAGGAGCAGCTATAATACCGGGCCTATGCGAGTAGTCTTCAAGTACAGACACTCTGTTACGATTGACCAGGGTTTTGAAAGTAACCCCCTCCCTCTTCTCTTTATTTCATTCTTCGTGTACATCTCTCTCCCTCTTTGTCTTTCTTTCATATTTCTATACTTTCGTGCATGCAATGAAACAAGAACTGTTTTAAGTTGCTTCCCGACTCGCTCTATACATAGCAACCTATTAGGGGCTCAAACTGTCAATCTGGTCAAAATTATGTATTTTATATCAAGAGGATTGTTTTCCCATATCGTATCCATGATTACGAATGAAAATGTAAATCAAACGATACAGTTTGGCAGACGACAAACCGTCATTTGATTCACGCGACATTTAAAAGCGCGCCCACAGATTATAATGCTAAATCATGAAGGCTAATACACTGCCTAGGTCGTTTTTAACATCGGAACAGACCCTTCTGATCAGGGTTAAATTACGGTGACATAGTACGGGTAAGATGTGACGTTGGGGCGGTACTAAAAGTTCGTCCGCTCCAGGGTATGGTTTGATATTTCTCTATAACCAATGGGTATGGGTGAATGCTTCGCTTGTGGACTCTTAGTCCCTATGGGCAACCCAAATGAGCTATGGCGCCACTGGTTTTAAGGGGGTAAAATACAAAACGGTCTATCTGATACCAGTTATATGAATTGAATAAATCTGCATTTAACGGGATACCACTACAGTAATAATCATAAATATACTTTGTCCATTAACTGGTAGTAAAATCTCTTTCAAAACGGGCGGTAGGTAGGTAAAATTGTCGGGTACTAATGAAATCTCATTGGAAATTGTAATATTCATTTTAATTATACCTAACTTCAAAAGGAATTAAAGAGTGGTTGCATGTATAGACATGAAGTATATCCCATTTAAGGTATTATAAAGCGGAAATTAATATTCGAAAATCTATTGTCCTAATCTCATTATTGTGGTTCAATATAGGACATACGTTTTACTAGGTATAGGATGTAGATAAGAAGTAGCTGGCGTCATTGCTAATTTTGCTTCAGACAAAACCCGTTTGAGTTGATGAACAGATATAGAGAAAAGCATAAATATCATTAACAAGCTTAGTCATGAAATATATATTGTAATCAAGCTTGGTCACAAAACAATTAACTGTCCTTGGCATTTCTTTAATTCGGTTTGTCTATTCCAGCAAAGACGGAGCTATTGAACAGTAGATCTTTTAATTGTGTCTGAAATAGAAACGATAACGACGACCGTAGCAATGATGACAGGGACGATGCACTTGGTGATGACCTTTCACCAATCATCGGTGGTTGAGCATCATCATTGTCGGTTGACATAATCCCGTTTACTTTTGTTATTTGCTAAGAGGACTTGTTATTTCTCCCACAAATTTAGAATCTTCTACTCCATCAATGTGGTCCTTCTCCTCACTACCACCATGCACAGATGTTAGTCTTCATTATCATGATCTTTTTTATCATCATCGTCATCATTTGTCACGTTTGTCCGATCGTCATTGCAATAGTCGAATATAGTCAGCAATATGGCTATCGGCTTTCCTATTGATCTCTTCGAACACTAGTTTCACAGTCATAGCCACTGTAGCCTATTCAAATGGTTAGCCTGCCTCTCACCATGGACCCTTCATACCTTTTCTTAACCCCTTCCCTCCCATCTGCTATATCGTTTACCAATCTCCTTTGTTTCTCCTTCAAGCTATGTATAAAACGCTTAACCAATTCCAATGTTTCGAATAGTTGGTGCTAGAAACATGATACTACCAATCTAAATATCTTTGGAGGGTATCCTTATTTAAGATATAGTGTGTAGTCTAACTTCATTTTGCTATAATGCCCTTTCAACATGTTCAAAGAAAGATGGGTGGAAGAGAAATTGGTATACGGTGTTTTAGTTGCGGATACGTTTAACTTTCATACAATATTTCATTTTCTCTAGCATTGTAAATATGCAGCTGCATGCAAAGTCTTACACATCGTACTCGGTTTTTTTTTCTTTTCACTTTATTTGTAACCTCATAACATATCAGACCTAACGATTTGAGATGAAGGTTAGGATTACTCCGAGGCCGATACCCGTGAATCAATTAGGCTGGTATCGACTTCATGTGAAACTCAATAAACCGTCACATTTTGAGATGTGTTCGAATTTAGCCGCGAAAACGATATATCGTGGCCCGGATATGGGGTATATCTTACGTGCCTCAGGGTCATATACTAGGCTCTATCGTTTTTAACCAACCCCTACCAACAAGTGGGCTACCTAACTATAATTCTGAGCAACCGATGGTAGCGTGGCCAACTTTTTTTTTTTGCCCACCCAATGTTATTAAGGATTTGATTAAAATAACAGTGATAGCTAAGCAGAAGGGCTCAAACTGCAATGACTTTCTTTTAAATCTTCTCTACTTTTGTTTTACAATTTTCTGTTTGGTCATTGCCTATCTAATACACACTGGGTGAATTCAAGTTCGGTGTTGAAAGCTGGTGTTGGTGTTGAGCCAAAACTAGCACCAGCCACAACACTGAACCTGAAATGAAGCTGGTGCTGGGATTGACTTCACTAGGTGTTGAGCTATCAATAATGTGATTAGTATTATTTTTATAAACCCGAATTCGGTGTTGGGGCTAGAATCAGCAGCCCAATTCACGCTCTAAACACCAACACCAACACCAACACCAACACCGAACTTGAAGTCACCCATTGTATGAGTAAAATGAAATACATACCACACACACACACACATACACACACTTCTTGAGAAATGGCATGAACTTCATTTATGTTCATTTAAAAGGGCAATATGAACAGAAAATATATAATTATATATATCTAAAGTCATAAGAATACAAGAGGTTCCCATAAATCCATTTGTTTATTTCGGGAGGGATATATCATCCGAAATTCACCGCTATCATTTCAATGGTTTCGTTTTTCGCGCGTCATTATAATCCCCAATCGAGGTTACGGCCAAAAGGTGTATTTGTACCATGAAAAGAATATACGAGTCACTACAAATCTGTTTCCGCTTGAATACAAAACACGATAAATAAACATACAATGAGATCATCCAAAATGCTGTCCTAGTATAGTTAGCTCAACTTTAGATGAGATAGCTGATAATCGATTTTTGCACTATTCGTTTAATATAGATTCCATCCTCCCCCCCCCAAAAAAAAAAAACAACAACAAGAAACAACCAAACAAAACAAAACAAAACAAAACAAAAACAAAACAAAAAAACAAAACAACAAAACAATGTCTAAGGGGCAAGTACTTATTTGACTTCGGATGTTATTCGTTTATATCAAGGTTTCATGCGGTAAATATACTTCATATTCTCATAGACTTGATATTTATCGTTTTATTTCTGAATTGTAAATAACCAGATAACTGCGATAAAAAGAAGCTTATAATTATGAGCACGTATTGGGCTTCTCATGCTATTATGGGATTAATGAATTCATTGTTTAATGATAATCCTGTGAGAAAGCCCGGTTCCTCTCTCGGTAGCCATTGTGACCATCGCTAATCGCAGAAGCCTTACAAGATTCTAAATAGAATTACGAGAGATAGCATCCACAAAGCTTTTGTCATCATGTGAAATATAGTTCATCTCAAGTACATGACGAAGGCGTTTGTCGATGAACGCGTAGGCTCTTTTTTCTTATGGATTCAACATATTTCCAGTCCAATTACTTAGCAACACCAGTACTATAGCTCCCGCGTGTTTTACAAAATGCCTTTCCGCTGCCTAAATCCGATACGATTGTGGAACAGGGTTCGATCTATTTTTCTTTCTTTTGGTTGCGGATAAATATTATTACTCGTCCAAGGACGGTTTGCTGAAAAGATTTTTTTTTTTTTTTTTTTTTTTTTTTTTTTTTTTAGGATCAGTATTTCTTTAGGGTACCGGCGCCCTCGCAGAGCTATAAGCACAGACGCCAAATTAAGCAAGCATATCCGCTGCAAATCAATAAATATCTAAATCGTATAATTGAGATGCTTTCTTTGTGAGCTTGCCAACCTTTTGTTTTTATATTTATCACCGATTTTAAGAGTCCATTGCGGTTTGAGTAGTTGTTTAAAGTTTGCGGAAACTCAATTAGAGAGGCGCCACGAATAAAGAAAGGTGAAGAAACCCGATGCCTTTCGCATTGTCCATGCAGTCCACTTTTGTAGAGATGACAATTTATGTTTGTAGATAATAATAGTTGAATACCTGATGCATGATGAAGATTATTATATTTCATATAAAATGTAAAATAAATCATCAGGTCAGTTAAAATAAATTATCAAACAAAACCAGACTTCATCTCACCGCTTTTTTTTTTAGGGGGTGGTAGTTTTCCTTTCTACAGCTTCCATTCAGTTAAAAAAAAAAAACTTTAAGCGTATGACAGAGCGCCATGTTAACTTGAGAATTCATGAGCAAAAAACAAAACAAAAAACAAACAAACAAAAACCCCACAAAGACGACAAATATGTATAATGGTAGAAAAATGATCTATAAGTATTCTGGAATGTATCTTACCTTTGCATTTTTCGCAGCAGTCGACTCCAAGCGTTGTTATTACTAATGCACAATCGACAAGATCTTCACATACTTCTCTTCTACAAACTACCTCCTTATTCTGTGAAAATAAAATAAGGGAAAAAATTGAACAAAATCATATTTTTAAACATTATAGCATATTTTCCTAAGTACTGATAAACGTTAAAGAACATGTATTATTTATGTTATTCATGTATACCCAGGACATCTGACAATAATTTTCTAATGGAATGGTGAGTCATTCAATGAGGAGTATTTTAACACTAACACAAGCCTGAGATTGGAATTTCAGAGGTGACGTTGGAGCACACATACACCACGTACACGTCTTACCACTCATTATTCCTCCATGTTTACCCATGCATTGTGTTATAACCATCTATCTCACCTCATTCTTTCTCCTCCTCATCTTCACTCTGTCTCTGAATGTATTATCTATTTTTTTTAATGTAGTATTCTACCACCCCCCCCCCTCTCTCTCTCTCTCTCTCTCCATCTCAATGCTCTCTTTATCTATCTATATACCATTATTTCCCCCTCTCTCTCTCCATCTTTCTGTCACAACAAAGTGGACCATGTATCCAATTTGCAATCTTTATCGCATGTCCCCTTAAGCATGAAAATATTAGCCCAAATCTATAAAGACCACCCTAATTGAAGTTCAAATGGATAATTCATAAAGAGGGAAATATGCCATTGGAATTCAAGATAATCTGCTTCTTCCTCTCTTATCTCCCCCCCCCCCCCCTTCTCTCTCTCTCACTTCTCTTACTTCATTTTTATCATTCAACGGAGCATTATATTTCACTATGATGTCGTATATGCCTAAAGGTAATGCTATCCTATGGAAAGTGAATGGGTATCCCATTTTTTTTATTTTTTTATAGAGACATATGTCAAGCAGCAGAATGCTTATTGATGCCATGCGTGAAACAGTAGTCTTCCTACTTTTGCACAAAATCTCACTTTTCACTTTGAGCATCAGATACACTCCGATCAATAATCCTACCCCATTATAACCTGCTATTAAAACCTACATGTCTGAAAATACATTATGCATGTACATGTATTGCTGTGAATTTTGAAGATGGTTAACATACATGCATTATTACAACTAGGTTTTTGAACTGTAAGCACCTATACTACCAACCGAATCGTGAGTATTTAACAGATGTTGGTAGGAGGCCTATTCTAATCACTCAAGATGTTCATTATGAGTCACTATGAATTCCCAATTGATTCGAAAGAATTATGACACTGAGCTTTTTAAAATGGTCTAACGAAAATATCATCCAATTTCTCGAGCCAATCTCATATCTTAAGTGATGGGTCACGTCAGAGCACTGAGAGAGGAGGAATGAGAGTTAGAGGATGTGTATATGCTGGATATCAGTTTTATCGGTGTGCTAATTCCATTCCTATAAAATAATGCACTTCATCGTGACATGTACAGATAATTATTATGTCATCTTCGACGTTTAAAAATTACCGCAACTCCCTTCGAAATGACTGATTGACCGAACGCGACCCCGCGTCGTACAAACCTCAAAACCCCGCCCGCTAGTAATTTACTTTTAGATGCCGATGATATCTTTGTTATACTTGACCGTGACGGACAAAGAACAGACAAACTTCTGGACTGTCCGTTTGTCATGGACTGATGTATGAGCGGTCAGATTATATTTGTATAAACCCTTATAGTCGCTGGCAATTATTGTTTTCAATCGAGGCTTCCATTGTCTTGCCGAAAAGTCGCCAGAGCTGCAGTTTAGCCTATTGAGTCTAAGTAAACGATCATCGACTGGTCTGCACTTTTGTAACTTCCCTAATTGATATCAGAAGCAGCAGAGGAATGTTTAAAAGCTTGAAGGGTGACCAGAAGTGCTTGTTCCAAGGTTTTAGGACGTTAAAGGAAGGGTCACAGTCTGGTTATGCCATTTTCTACAAGTAAAGGAGAGCTCTTATCATTTCTTGAATTAATGACAATGGACACTATAGGCCTATATGTAGTTAGATTTTTTTGACACAAACTCTATTATCTTGGGGGGGGGGGTACTATGCCCCTCCCTCTCTCTCTCTCTCTCTCTCTCTCTCACTCTATATCTATATCCTTTATTTGCGTCATTCAACATGTAAAGCATTTAAAACGAATTTCTACAACTAAATGATACAATGCCTTATATTTTAGACCAAGTAGACTTGGTAAGAGACAAAGTAGCACGCAAGAGGTAGTGTCACAAAAAATGTCACCCCATAAAGCTCCAAACGGCTTCGTCATTGTACTTTATAGGTCCTCAACACATATCAGTCTGTATTTATCATTGTAACATTTAGTGGTACATAAATCATGATGATGCTACACCTACGGCTCTGGTTTTGAACTCCAAACTCTTGATAAAATACGCCGTCCAGTGCGACAACTGATGATGGATGATAATAACTTGATCATACAGAGAGGTAGACAAAATATAAATGAACAGACACAAATCCACATTATATTTATTTTGTAAAATGGTTTTTTAAAAGGTGATAGTGGGGGTAACAAAACAAATGCAAAAGATAAGGAAAAGCATATGATATCATCAAAATATGATTTTGGTGTTAAGTGAATGAAATGAGTGACATATTCAGTTTCAGATGTGGATGATAAAATCGGGGAACAAAATAAGATTTTTAAAGTTATACCATATACTGGAAAAAGCAAACGATAGGTGAAGAGTGGAAGAGAGGAATCAAAGGGAAAACAAAATGAAGAGAAAGAAAGAGAAAGAGAGAGAGGGGGTGAGGGTTAGAGAGAGTTGAGATGAGAGAGGGGGGATGATAGGATAAAGAGAAGGAAAATAAGATATAATTATTCAAATTCTTTAAAGCCAATAACGTCCACACTAAAACAGTGTACATCCTTGCTCATAACGATAATACCTAGAAAAAAATCTCATCCATATCCCCTGTTTGATTATAATAATATATCCGATATCATTTTGATCTGAATTTTTATTGAATGGGAATGGCCGATCATATGATAACATTGTGATCTAATCTTTGTTCAGTGCATCATTAGCTTATCTGGGATCATCGAATGTCACCATCTTATTACCACAAATCAAAAAACGAAGTTTCGCCATAAAAGATATGAATAATAAATGAATCTTATCGACGGGTGATCTAATGGTATCTCTCTTTATCAGTCCATTGATACTGAAATGTTTTTTAGTTGCCAACGTGTGATATAATTGAAGAGCAATTTGGGGTGAAAATGAAATCGTTTTTATTTGTTAGTCGGTATCCTGTAATTTGGCAAAACATTTGGACCACGTACAGTTTGTAAATGAACGAGGCAAAATGGTAGAACTCAAATTGGAGCTAAATTACAGTTAGGCGATAAACTACCATGCTAGTAACGCATGTTTCTTTAGTATGTATTTAGGAAATATTTTGCCATGAACATTAACGTGAACAAGAACGGATATTGCAGGAACTGGAATACTTAACCTACTATGGTCATTCATACAAACTATGAAATAAGAAGAACAATAACATAAAAAATGTCGTTTTTGAAAAAAATAAGCCATTTCGTAATTAGTACATGGTACAAATGACCCTGAAATGACCCCCAATTTATACGCGCACGCGCATTGGTTTTGATGGACGCGCTCCTTGTTTAACATGTAAAATCATACTGGAGCGCGCATTATGGTGCGCACGCCATGAAAGAGTATAGAGGTCAATTGTACTCGGTACAGATGACATTTATCTGCACATGCGCAAATTGTAATTGAGAACTTGAATGGAATGGCTTCAGACTTGAAGTAAAAGTAGAATGCAATGAAATGGTTAAAGCCCGATAAACAGTGATATATGTATTTATAGTAGTGCGGATAGGACACTCTAAAACTATCTAGTCAGATATGACAAGAATCTAGTCAGGGGCCCGTAACATAAAGAGATAAATCAATCTTACGATTGATATCAATCGTAAGTCTATGGCAAACCATACTGAAGAGTTACAATCGATTGTAAGATTGATTGTATCTCTTTAAATGTTACAGGCTCCAGATTTGACTAGAATAACGATTCCCCCGACACCTGCACACTGTTCTAGTCAAACCTACATGTACCAGCTTCTGGTTTGAAGTGAACAGTATCCTAGTCAAAATGAACATAATCCTAGTCAGAACGACTAGAATCTGATTAAGAAAATGTGACCAGGCGATCTGGTCAATAAAATCACTAGACTTTTTTTTTTTAGAGTAGAGGTTATAGGCGGCATATGGAAAGACACGCGATAACGAAATGTGCCATGATGGAAGATGGAATAGATGATCACATTTAGCCTGCAGACATGATATGATGAGATGTAAATACCTGCAGGAATTATCAGATATGTGGTCTTGATTTCGAAACTAAAAGTTCATCATAATTTACGATCATTTCGTCATCGACCTAAAGAGCAAACCTACTTTACTCATCCAACTGGGACGTGCTTGACATAAAGTCATAATTCGTGTATCGAGTTTCAAACAGGATATATGTTCCAGGCATGGTCACATTAATAATAATGAATCCGAGTTGGTCGGCTTGGTGACCCCTCCCCTTAACCCCACCCCGACAATCGCCCCAGTGGGATCTGATTTCAACAAATCCCACCCCTCTTCCCGGTGATGACTACCTTGTTGTAACATTGCAATCTTGAAATTTGCATTTTAAAACAGAGTAATAACGCCTATAATCCTTTGTGAAGACAGTAATACAGACAGAAAAAGACAAACACATTCAACCATATACAGAAACAGAGAGAGACGGGGGGGGGGGGGGGGGGGAATAGATGGAGAAATTGCGAAGAGGGGAGGATAGAGATAAAGACACAGATGAGGAGAAGGAAATGACTGTTATAACAAGGAAAACCAAAACTGACGAAAAGAAAAAAAAACACGATAGAAAGTGTTTGAAAAGAAGCAGATGAGAGAAGAAACAAATGTCAGACGTTACATTAATGTGGAGAAAGAGTTGCTGGGCATGAACTGAGAGTAATATATAAGGGGAGGAAAAAAATTGATGTCGCAAAAATGTGAGTACGGTTGACAGAGTCGGTGCGGAATCGCGACAAAAAACCAAACACTGCAAATACCCCATATCAAAACGGGACACGATGTCGAATAACTAGTAGTCAAGTTCGCTCGGCGACACAAATGTCATAAATAACAATCAGCAAAATGTCGTTTTCAATCCCATTTCAAAGAACAAAAAGTGGGGTAATGTACAAATTTGGGTGGTCACCTGAGAGTCGGTGTAGATGCTAAGAATGTGTGCTACAAATCATGAGTTTTGTGAATACCAAATACCACAAAAAGAAAGTCAAAATTCCCATCATTTACAAGAATGTAGCGATGCAAGGCCACCAACAATCTGTTTAAGGAAGCGTTTTTTGTGAGGTTATGCTATGATGTATGTACTATTGCAGTCAGTAGAAAGCTTACAACAAGCTGGCGGAGGGCCTATGACGAATATCATTGGGTATTGTTGAGTATGATTATAAAAAAAGATTAGGACTTCGCGATTTAAGCAATCAAAAAAAAGAAATTCTATGTATGATCATTTCATAATTTTTCAGGTTAAATATATTAGGAAATGGTAGGATGAAACTGATCGGAATGACTTACCCTACAAAAACAGCTAATGCATGGATTTCCTTTTAAAATTGATGGTGTAACTTCTTCCCCCTCACGTTCGCAGACCAGTTTTGAACCTGCGGAAAACAAAAGAAATAAAAGAAATAAAACGTTACAATATGGCTACACTCTTCAAGATCATGGATTAGATCATTTTAACGTATGAACGACAATGGTAAAACTTTAAAGGTAATGCAGCAAAAAAGGTCTCGAATTTATCATTCCGTATTTTGAAATGATCAGCGTCAAGAACGATTTTCACACTTTGCAAAACAAACAAATTTTTGATCTGCATGGATTCAGCTACAAACTCGTCACCTCCACAAGAACTAATAGTATTATGTTTATGAAAAAAAAAATGGCATTGTGCTCGCCTAAACATGACTTTGAATTGTTAATGTCCACTTTTCAAATCTCGATAAAGCGTGAAAATGTGTGAGGCATCTACAAAAATACATCTCTCTGCATTATCTATTTCATTTTCGAAGGAATCGATTGGCAGTTCTGAAGTAGAGAACGGACCTTGTGAGTGCATAAAAGCACTGCCGTGTGTTACTTGAAGAAATATATTTGCGAAATGTAGGATGAATGATATATTCCAAAATGCAGCCATTCCAATCTGGTTGGACAAACGCACCGAAAAGAACATCAAAGCACGTATTATATCCTCATTACTGTTCAAACTCAATTAATTCACTTGATCACAGAAGTGGGTTATTAAAAGGATCAAATCATGTTCGTTTCATGACTGTTGTCTAACTGATTTATCCCAGAGTAAACGATGAGTTTCAGCAGCATGGATTTGTTGACGGGGGTTTGGCACTATCATGACAATAAGAGTCCGAGGGTGGGGGCTCCTCTTGCTCAAACTTCTGATAATCAGCAGAAATTGATGAGTAAGAAATGTCAGTCGTCGAGATCCGAGGCTTTAAAATAACACGTCTGTCACGACGAATATAAATCATGAACAAATCCTACCGAATGAACAGAGTCATTATAGGGATTCCGCAAAAAGCAGTTGGATAAAACTTGGCAAGAAAGTGTTTTGTGTGGAAGTGCCATGCTGCATTTTGTGTTTAATCATCACTGCACCAATGACTTTCGTTTGTTTACTTTTATCTAAATGAATAAATAAAAGCATGATGCCATTTAATAATCTCACTGTGTATTGGATTAATCACACGTGACAATATTTTTGAGTTTCGAGGTGGGTTAATTCTACTTATGTTGTCTCTCGTTGGTAAATGATTTTATATTGAAGTTGAGATACCATTATTGCATTTTATTGTCTAAAACTATACTTGCCCCACGTACCAAGTAGGACATTGTTAATCGCATATGCAACAGGCCCATACCAGAACCGAGACTGCATGATCATATTTGGCTTTAATCTAAGTGGTATCCCTCATCTCTTACAAATTCATATAGTAAGAGAATGAATGATCACACCTTTGCTTTTCATCTATATATATATATGTTATTTTAACGGGTGTTTCCATCCCCCCTCCCGCATTCATATGTATCCGCCCTTCGTCCAACCCACTCTCTTTACCTGATCTTCTCTCCCTCACCAACACCATCACCCCCCCCCCACCCCTCTCACCCCCTCTCCCCCTCTCTCTCTCTCTCTCTCTCTCTCTCTCTCTCTCTCTCTCTCTCTCTTGTATTTTCTCCCTCTCTTGTTCTCTAATTTTTTTTTTTTAAACCAAAGAAATTGAAGGGTGGGTAAGACTGCATGTCCATTTTGTAACCTGATTGCTGTGTCAAGTACAAAATGTGGAAGACGTTAAGCCAATTATCTTTCAATATCCCGTGTGAAATTTGTTTTTTTCTTTATTGTGTACTCATAAAAGTTACGAGCAGAAATTACAACTGATAACTGTAATCAATCTCAATCTTCAATAGGAAATGACTGAATTTACGAGGTGTTTAAAGCTACCGGCAATTCATAAATTCCCACTTACTACAAGTCAGTGTATAGGGTATATAATTAAAAGGATGTATGAACTAATTACCCCTTATGATAAATCAAAGTGTCACTTGCTTATTGTGGCCATGTGGGCCAGTGTAGTTGTTGTATCTATGCGGATTATATAGTGTCATCACAACTATAAGCCAATCAATTTTCGGAAATTGTCTAATGATTGCCATTCTCCCCGTTGGGTACGCAAAAGAAATGACGATAAATTTTCCTTGCTTTCGTTCAGAGTTAGCTCTTGTTTTCAATACACATGATACAAGGAGAACGAAGGCATAACATGGAATAGATACAATTTATAAAGAGAGAAATTAAAGAGAAGATTGTGACAGAAAGCAAGGTCAAGAGAGAAAGAGAAAAGGAGAGGGGGGGGGGTAGGGGAAAATGTAACACAAATCTTGGTGATGTGTGTGGGTGCGTGCGTGCGTTCGTGTGTATGTGTCTAAGAGAGAGAGAGAGAGAGAGAGAGAGACAGTGGGGGAATTTAACCATGGTAACACATACGTTGGTGATAACTGATTTTTGTTTTCTTTGTTTGTTTGTTTGTTTGTTTGGTTTTTTTTTGGTTTTGTTTTGTTTTATTTTGTTTTGTTTTGTTTTGTTTTGTTTTGTTTTGTTTTGTTTTGTTTTGTTTTGTTTGTTTGTTTTTTTTTTTTTTGTTTTGTTTTGTTTTTGTTTTTTTTTTTCTTTTTTTGGGGGGGGGGTGTTGTTGTGTGTTTGCTCATCATGTAATTATTAATATTAAGACTGTTTTACGTAGATGACTGGAACTTCAAAAGTCTTTAAATTGGTTGGGCAGTATGAAAGTAAAACGATTGACTGAGGACTTTCATATTGCCTTTCGGAGTTGTAGATGTATGTGTCATTGGATTACAACAAAGATGGTAATGGCCTGATTTCTTTCATCTGTCAATTACACTCTCTGTTGTTTGTTTT
Source organism: Heliocidaris tuberculata (assembly GCA_025618425.1). Taxonomy (NCBI): domain Eukaryota; kingdom Metazoa; phylum Echinodermata; class Echinoidea; order Camarodonta; family Echinometridae; genus Heliocidaris; species Heliocidaris tuberculata. The sequence goes on along the minus strand of CM046835.1, from coordinate 13,755,961 downwards.
CACGTCGTAAAAAGATGACACATTGCTACAAACACGTGTGTATCGATGACTGGCATGAGCTAGGGAAAGAGAAAGAGAGAGAGAGAGAGAGAGAGAGAGAGAGAGAAAGAAAGCGCGGAAACAAATTAGGAAGGAAAATGAGACAAACATTTTCTTTATGTAATGCGTTGTGAAGACTAATACCCTGTGGTGTTTTTGTTTTTTGTTTTTGTTTTTTGTTTTTTTTACAAGTCGGATATCTTATTTAATATTTAATATCTTTAATAGAAAGCTCTCATCTTCATGATCTTTGAAATAAAGTTTGATACTACATGGGTAAAAAAAAAAAAAGGAACACGTTTGTAGCCCCCTCTTTGTGATTTATATTCCTTCTCGCAAAAAAAAAATGTTTTAGACAAAGAAACCATGTTTGTGCTTCTGTTTCGTTCTAGTATAACATTTATAGTGCTTGGGGGTAAAGCAATGGTCTCCTTTTAGAAGAACAAACCAATAAAAAATAAATGTTAATCAATATCAGTCAATCAATCAACAACGGTCAACTATCAAAGATTTATTCAAAACGACCTTGTTTCCGTTACAGATTCATGATACAATTGATATAAAACTGAGTTTCATTGGCTGATATCACTTCAGCTATAATTGGTGCAAGTTGCTTGTTGCCGAAGGTCATTTGAGTGGAAATTCAATCGAAATACAATTCGTCATTACGCACTTATCAATGCAATCTGAGCACTTGCTTCAAATTGGATCGTGTCACAATCTTTGAAAGTTTTCACCAATTTGTGAGTTGTGTGAGATTATGTTCCCTTCCAAAGTACCACCATGTTTCGACCTCCTGATTGACGGATTGGCTGGGGTGGGTACAACACCTACCGACACTGAAGTCAAATTGGCATTATTGTGAGGCTTCAATAAATGGATTAACCTCAGACTGATTGATTGGTTGATTTTACTATTGGTTATTTAATGATTTGATATATAGAATGCTTAAACAATTGAATAATAAAAATAACATCACGTTTCATGATCTCAAGAATCAAAGAATCACTGGTTACTAGTGCTGCATTCATATAAATATAGAATTTGCCCCCCCCCCTCCCCCCGCCTAAAAAAGTGACTTGATCAATTCCATTTCTCATCTCGTAATATAGACCACTTTCTAAAAATAAAGTATTCGGTGCCTTCTGGGAATTTATTTTTAAAATAAGGTCAATTACAATAGATATCCCTACCCTCGAGAAAGAGAACATGCGTAAAATGTTCACCCCAAATATATTCCCTCTAAAAAAATTCTACTTCAGGATACCCTTCCACTGGAATGTTATTTCACTGCTATACGCTTGAAGCAGCACTGCAATTTCGAACTAAAATATTATTTTGTACCATCAAGTTGATATGTCGACTCAGCGCGCATGTTCAGTGAAGCAACTGCTGCCCGAAGTCAACTCCCAGTGAGCGGAAGGAGTAGAAAAATGGCGCGCCATAAGTAGAGTGCCTGCGGTGATTCACTGCTGCAATATCAGCCCAGACGATTCGAATCTAAAGAGAGAAGGAGAGAGAAGTGTAGAAAGAAAAGGTGGACAAACAAAGCAAAAGTAGAAGGGCAAAAGAAGGAGTTCGGGAAACAAAACCGCGATGAATATTCAATATTATGCATCTTGGACAACTGTCTCGTATGTCCTCAAAGTGTTTTGTAGGTTATCCGTCTAAGATCTCCATGATGCAGAAGAAACGTGAGAAAACAAGCGGATTCTATATCGAAAGAAACCTCGATGTGGTGCACTTGGTGTTTTCCTCTGCCTCCAAGCAATCGGTTAAAATAAAGTGTGGCGGTGATTCGCACGAAGGCGGAACGTCTCGATGCATTCTAATTGAAGACGGAGGATGTCATCGACAAGATTTTTTCCTCCCCAAAGTAAACACCTTCCCTCCAGTCAGCAAGGCTAGCATATTTACCAAATTCAATGTCTAATTAAAGTTGTTCTATTATAAATCACCAACTAAAACTGTCCCTTCACGACACTCTTGAAAATAATGACATCACATCTTTAGATTTTTATTACATTTTAACTTGTAGACAAATTTTACTTGCTATATTTTATGAATTTAAAAAGTGATTTGGTAACTTTGTAGAGGCTTGATAAAATCTGAGCTGCCTGGCCTTACATGCTATCAGTGTATGTAATATGGTGTAAATATGAAGCCCAGGAGGAAAAAAGAGCACTTCAAAATCATCATGTGCTTCACAAAAGTAAACATATGCAAGTGACCGGAAATGCCAGACTCATTTTCCCCCATAGACTCAGTGTTAGACTAAAGCGTATGGCCATACGCTTTCGTAAATGGTAGTATTCAGTCATAGATATCTTAATAATAACATTATATCTTTGAAAACCTTTCTATGCCTGGCTATTTATTTATCCTTTTGAACATCATCATACAAGACAGATATCAAAATTCGACAATTTATGAAATCAAGCCTCCACAAAGTTATCTACAACAGTAGATCTCTGTAAAACCACGAAACAGTGACGTCTAATATGGACTATTATTTTGTTTGCTAATAACGTTTTATTTTGTAGTTTGGATGAGGTATACTCGGTCTGTCTTAGCTCTTCTGTCATTTGAAAACTTAGGGAAATTGCGTTATGAAAATGGTTGCATTTGCCTCTCGATTCGCGGGCTAACTTGTGTGTGAACTCACGTTTTGCGTCACCCGAAGCAAACGATCCCCATCGCTCAATCTAGATCGATTGTGAATCTTAGCCTCTACAAATGGCGGGAGAGTTGAGCAATTCATCTTGCGGCCGTCTTTGCTTTGTATCGCCGAAACCGACACAAAAACGACGACAAATTTGGTTAGACAGAGGGAAAAACAACACCGTTGTTACATCGGGAGCCGTAAGAATAATTACGATGGAACCATGAAAAGGATAGAGCTTGTTTATTTTTATCGTGCTTTGGATTTGTATTTTCCAATTTGCCCTGCAAAGTTTGACCCAATTATTTTATTGAATTCTAATCCTACTGGAGTTGTGCGTTGATATCCTGCCATCAATAAGCCTTTTGCTGACCCAATTACGACTGATGCTTCGATACAAATTAGGAGAGCTATCAATTTAAGAATAAAAATGGAGAACTGCGCAGAACTTGCCCTTCAATATCAGAGATGTAATAAATATAGTTCCCCTGTATGCGAATGTATTTAATGGATTGGGTTTGCTATGGCTATTTCCCTTCTATTTTCGTTTAAGCTTTGCTGTTTCATTGAGGAAAATTATATCGAACAATCTTGCTTTCTTCTATTATCTGCTCATACCGTAACCCCAATTTGTGACAAGTAGGTCAAGTTGTCATATTTATGACAAAAGCAATGTATAATTACGTATTCCTCTGTGTTATTGCTTGTACCATTTCCCAGACTATTCCGCTTGACATGTTTATTTCGTGTTGAGTTTGCCTACGTTAGTAATGGCATTTTTTCATATTTATATTCTTCGATATTTTATTCAGGTTACAGTGATATCCTAAAGTAGTTTCATTGAATTGGAAGGGTGACCTATATCTCTGATTTTTTTCCCCAAATTGGTGAACTTGAATATCCTCCTAATATTTCAAATCCAATATTTTGTTTTTTGTAAATTTCAAGTGTCCCTTAATATGGCGTGGTAATTGTTCGTTCCCCAGACCACTAGATTTTATACCATTTAGCCATACAATAAATTTTTCAAATGTGAAATACTGTCTTTCATCTTTCCTTCTGTAATTCTTACTTCTTGAATATTCAGTTACTGTATACCTTCTCCTTGATTTCCTTTTCTTCTTGACAATTATCGTTGAATTCTTCTTATCAAACTCTTTCACTAAAAATCCCTCAAATCCGAAACCCAGGACAAAAAGTAAAAATTACGCATTAATGTTAGACTATCTGAAAATCTGGCAGCCTTGGAGGCACCACGTGATCATTGTAATCTTCTTCGATCTATCAATCAGCTAAAGTTGCAGCCCACCCGATACCTTCCGCCATATGCTGATTAAATCGTATGTCTTTGTTGACAATCTGACGTGCAAGGATATAGAAAACGCGAAGGGCACATGGCCTACTTTCGAGGTTATCGAGCGAAACAAAATGCCACCGCTTGCCTTTCAACAGTGCCCCCTTTTCTCGCCTGGAAAGAAATCAGAGAAAAAAATTTACATTTCTTTGGTATTGTCAGGCGGCCAGGAACCGCTACTGCCAAATGCGCAGGCATGCAGGGGGTTGGCAGTGACATCGGGGAAACGTAGAGGAAATGAAACGGAGATGCATGTCAAAATCTTTTGGTGGCGCCACGCTGCCATTGGGAGGAACACGTTTATTAAAGGAGCCAGCTTCTGTGAAATGCATCATATGAAACAAGAGGTGTTTCATTACAATCTTGACTTAGGAGGCGTGACATATCTGTCAGAGGTTTAAGAAATATCGGGCAATGCAGAGGTTTGGTGTTTATCAAAATAAAACAACAACCCATTTTACATGTTTACATTTTTAGTTTGATGTTTATGCCCAAAATATAATTTATGGTGTTTATGTGACATTTAGTTTCGAACCTAGATAATGGTGCGGATAATATCTTGAGGAAAACTAGATTTCTGTATGTGGGTGACTGTATTTAAGCTAATACAATATGTACAAAGCATATTGTTTATTACGTCTACTACTGATATACGTTATCAGAGATACGCCACTTTGAGCGTCCCAGCATTTTTTTTTTAAATGTGTAATTGGATGTTTGAGGTATGGGTTTAATACAAAGATCATATGTAAAATTAAAAAAAAAAAATATTGTTAACAAGATTGATAGGTTAATTATCAAATGATCTGAAGGTGCATCCAAGCATGATTCTTATCCCCTACAATATCTTGATTTCGCCTCTTATATAACACCAAACAGTATACTGTGTGGATTTTAGAAAGTAAAAAATATTGACATATTCCATTACATTCCAGCAATTCGTGCACTTTTGATTCCGTCAAATAATCTCCAATATTCCAATTTATCTTTCATGTCATGTTTTATAGAATATATAGAATTATGACTGAGACAGAAGAAAAATTAAGAGGCGGTTGTACTGCACCAATATCTTGGAATCCCATACACCCCCTACCCCCAAACACTAAACACTAAACACATTAATGCGAGCTCCCTTGATCATGTTAATTTCGACTTTATACAGATGATAGAAATCAGTCGTGTTTCTCAGCGGAATCTCTCATGAATTGGCTTTTTTCGGTTCAAAATGTCACGGATTCTCTTGAGTAGACAGTTTCCCCCACTTTCTTCAGGTAAGAATCCAAGCAAAACTCATGCATGCCCTATCGATCTATTTATTCAGGATTATACGCCTTTATCCGCCTCCGCGCACAGTACTTTCAAGGTAGTCATGGCTTAACACGTGAAGACAGTTTGTGTGTGTGTTGGTTGACGGGTGGGGTGGTTATGGCTACAAAATGAAATTATCGATGAAGCGTGCCCTTCTGAGATAAAATGATCTTTTTATTTTGCTTCATCGGTGCATGGGCGGTCTAATTGCCTGGAAATCTAGATCACTGACAGAACCGTTACAGTAATATATCTGAGGCTCACATTCTTGCATTGTGATTTCATTCACACCAAGCTGGAAGCATGGTATGAAAAAATGAAAGTTTCAAACACCATGATTTATACATAATAGCTTAAATTTCAAATTTTTGCAGATAACCGTGGCGCCTTCGTAACTTCGGGAATTCCCGTCCACCAAAAGAACGATAATGTATCATACTAGAGGCGCGACTTCAAAACCGGCACATGGGTCCCTTCTGTATATCTTCTTTCATATCTAATCCAACATCGTATCCTTTGTCACCCCGTGTTCTCTTTAGTTGCAGCTCGGCCTGGTTATGCATGCCTTAACCCTAATTCTTCAAGCTAGCACCACGCCAACTCCACCAACTGTACTAACATTGCTACTTATGCTGACGCCGGTTTCACTTTGCTGAGACATATCCTCGGTTCTAACCCTGCAGCGGTTTCGTGTAACCTTTTAAAAACCGGCCAAAGAGAAAGAAAGAAAAGAGAGAGAGAGAGAGAGAGTACTGGGCTGCAGTCTAGCGCAGCGGCAACATGGATGATATCACGCGAGAACAAATGTGTCAATTCGTTACAATAACCAGAGGAAGAAACGAGGTATCGACTCAAGAGAAACACCTGAAATCATTTGGCCACGTCTAACTGACAGGTTATTTGAGCAGAAGGGACTTAAATGCCCTCCCTGGTTTCGGATTAACCGATATTCTCTGACTACACAGATGCATTATTAACATCGTTTACGCCATCAGACGAAATTTCTTGCTGCTATGGGTTAAAAGGATAAAAGGTCATGATACATTAGTCAAAGAGTCGTTGTATAAAACTATGAGAGGCAGAGAAGCAAAAGAAGACCATAAAAACTATGTAATTTTGTTCCAATAGTCACGAAGAAAACATCAGACAATAATTCAGGTGTAAGCAATAACATCTTATGGATGAGAAGATGATGGGTTTTTTTGCAGGCGGCGTATATAGATAGCATCAAAATGCACTTCCTCCACTGTATTGATCGCGGCATTATTCCTCTTGAAATCTAGCCCAACCAATATAAGTGTCTGATCCTATGCAAGACGTCAAGTTCGTAAAACACCTAAACTCATAACTTTGAGGTGTGCGACCAATTATTCTCCAAAGAGGACATATGTCATGACAATAGCGCCCAATTTACTTCCTATGCATGTCATTAAACGCAGAATATCGAATTTTCTTAATCTGATAATGACCGTAGGAGTGCGTTAGGAACGATGGGCAAGGGGTTAAAAAGGACATAATTATGTAGATTCTCCTGTCCAAGAGATCCGCAGTTGACTTCTTCCGCGTTGTAAATGAAAATCGGATTTGGAGAGTTAAGTCCATAATTGTTGGAATGAGCAGTGACTCAATTATCTTGTTGGGTATACAACGTCCGTTACACAAACTCCCGAGAGATTGGAAGGCTTTTCAGGGTCGACGTGTTCAACCGTTTCCGGCCAACACCAATACTTCCAATAAGCCGCGAAAAAATAACTATAAAGGTGTTCTTTATTGAGCGCTTAAGTCAGAGACTTATCGAGGGAAATGAGAGATTGTTAGCAATGTTTCTCAAGGGAAAACTTCAAAAACGGAAGGGAAATACCTTTTTGAAAAACTATGCAAGAGCTTCGTGCAGTCTCTATTTATAAGGACCACTGACGATGAATGAAAAGAAGTTAAAACCATTGATCTTAGTGTGGAATTGTTGATGTGAGAATTCAACCACAAAATCCCAAATCGGTAATGTCTTCTTTAAAGTGATTGGTTATTAGCTCCAAAGACTAACTTTTCCTTGTTGTTTGATGTAGTAGCTTTGTGGCTCGTAGTCGCTATCTGCGCGAGAATAGAACAAAAGTTGCAAAACATTTTTACAACAATTTATCTTTAAGATTATAATTCTGTATCTTTTGCGAAAAAAAGAACACAGTTTAGTGAGGGAGAGTATGTTCTCGTCTTATTCTTTGAAATAGGTGACTTGAAAAGAAGACTGAATAGGAAAGAGGAAACCCTCTCCTTTGGATTAAATGCGTTTCTATTTAGTTGTCGCTAGTTACTCCATTCCAAAAATAAAGAAGAGAAGGCTACAAATAAGAAAGAAAAAAAAATTAAAAAAGGGAAAAGGAAAAGTAAACGTCTTTTGATGAGGATTGTATGCGATCAATGAAGCCTGACAAATCGCTTTATTTAGTGAAGTTACACGAGGCAGTCCGGATGTTTTGTGTTACCTTTTCTTTTTTGTATTGTTTAAGCCGGCTTAGCGAAAGGGATAAATGTTCTCCCTTGCGGGGGGCTTGCAAAGCTGACCACGTGACTGGACAAATAATGTAAATATGTACCCCCAAGGGTGGAAGGGGAGACAAAATTAGATCTATCACAGACATACGGGGGTCTTCCCACCGACCCTGGGGACTATAAGATTCTTGGAGAATCGATATTCTTGAGAGGTTGGTGTTAAAATGGGATTCTGCAGCAATCCTGGCTGTTCGAGGTGAAGCTTTAAAAAATGTTTCACACTTCTCACAGAACAATGCAGTATAATATTTCAATCTATAATTTGTTCGTCGAAGCTGAAACTTTCCAGACATACATGTACTGTTCATAGCGGACATACAAGATATTAGACGTTTCCATCATACAACAATGATTATAAGTATAACGTTAAAGATTACATGCGACTTCCGGCATAAACGTTACTTGATTATGCATCTGCGCAATATAAATTAAAACAAAATAGTACATTTAGCAACTAAAATGAATAACAGTGTCCTGACCTTTTAAAAGAATCAACGACGATTTAACTTTGAAGTGTTAAAAGTCCTAAAATAATGAATTTCAAAGAAAAAAAAAGAATACACGGCCCCCTGTAAAAATTACTAGCATCCGAATTACATATTGGGTAGAAAGTGAAACAGTAGCTTATTTTGTGTAAGGAAGCACATACTGATCTCCACATATACGTATGTTATCATGAAGCCTTATTGTCATGTCGTTTGCATTATATTTAGAACAAATTTCATGAAAAAGCCAATGGGGTTAACAAAGATCGCAACATCTTGTTTTTTCGGCCTATTCTTTGGTACAACCTTCCAGTTCCGAGCGGTCTTTCTTAAAGTGGTCAGAGGGAGGCAATGTATGATCGATTGTATTGTCGAGTAATGAATGTGGCAATTGGTTTCGGAAGGGATTTCATACCCAAGGTGGGGTAAGTTAAGAAAACTCTTATTCTTCGCTATGATCAACCAATCGATGTGTTATTAAAACATACGTCGCATGGGGAGACGGGGGGTTAACACACTTCTATTGCACATGGGGATTACAAGTAGTGTAAGAATTTTTGGAGACATATGAAAGAGTAAGAAGGCATGATGACCAAGCCTTCTCATTGAAGATCTGAATATCAGAGGTTTTGAAATCTTGAAAAAACCGTCACATGCTTACTGAAACTATTTACAATGAGTCATAAAATATAACTTTTTTTTTTTCAAATGGAGATTTCCGTATTATGGAATATACCTTAACCCGTTGATTACTGAATGTTTAAAGTCTCATAGGCTTAATACAGGAGCCAACCCGATCCCGTAGTCTGTGGGTTAATAAGGGCAGACACATACGAGAGGAATCTTTAAAAAAAAAAAAAAGGTTTTGCCATAAGTCTCTCTCTGAAAGAGGCAAATAGCCATTTGAACTATATATATATATATATATATATATATATATATATATATATATATATACATACATATATAATGAAAGAAATGTCACTATGAGACGGTCGTAGCTTTTATTGTCCTCCTTTATTTGTCAAGCTTTCGATCAATGATCTTCATCAGGACTGTATAAAAACACAAAATGATTGCTGACATTTACATCGGAATATACATTTCAATTTCTTACAATGGCTAAGTACTAATCAATATGATTATGATAATATTAATTATGTTGTTTATTATTATAATGATTATTATTATTATCATTATTGTTAATGTTATGTCTGTTATTATTACTGTTGGTATTATTATTATTATTATTATTAGTAGTAGTAGTAGTAGTAGTAGTAGTAGTAGTAGTAGTAGTAGTAGTAGTAGTATATTATTAACATCATCATTATTATACATTTGCATATTTTGTAAAAGAATAAATCAATGTGTGAAAAGATACTTAACCATTGTAAGAAATCGAAATGTATATTCCGATGTAAATGTCAGCCATCATTTTGTGTTTTTATACAGTCCTGATGAAGATCATTGATCGAAAGCTTGACAAATAAAGGAGGACAATAAAAGCTACGACCGTCTCATAGTGACATTTCTTTCATTATACCTTCCACTAAAACAACTATGAGTGACCACCAGCGTTGTGTTCGAGGAACATTTCTTACATATATATATATTTATATATATATATATATATATATATATATATATATATATATATATATATATATATATATATATATATATATATATTGTGTTATATATATATATATATATATATATATAACACAAATGGGTCCCTTTAATTTTATATTTGCTATACCTACCTCAAAGATAAATTGTAGGCATTCAAAACACCTGCATAAGCTTTAAGGATCATGTAATGTAGCAGAGAAAGTGAGAGAGAGAGAGAAGGGGGTGGTGGTATAGCTCTAGAGGTTATTGATGACATTAATGGTCGATATAGAATAATTGAGACAATTCATACAGAACGTGTCATACATTATTCTAAATATTTAGAAAAGTTTTTAAAATAGGGCTGGAAAAAGATCAAGAAACGTTCCAAAAGTGATGATATCGACAGTGCGATAGTTGATGTTGATGAATGCTTTCGGTCCAAAACCTGACATCGTTTTCATTAGTTAGATCTTGAGACAATGCATATGTACATACTTGGAGGATCCTTACCTGCTACGCACCAATTATCAGCACTAATTGATCATGAGAGGAGTCCCGTCAGTGTGTTGAAAATGGGTCACCATTCTCTATGTCACCGCCTCTCGGATGAAGGGGGACCGGTATGGCATGCATCTCCATATCCTTCGCTTCGTCTCCACTGGGAGGGCATCCATATTCATGGGACTGTAGGGAAACGTTGAGTCACGGCTACCTATCCGGCATGTTCACATTGGTACTGGTGTTTAGACAGTAGTTTTTATCATATATACAGAAATAGTGAAAATCCACAGGCACGTTCAGACAACTAGGAACTTGAGTTTAGTGTCTAGACAGTCATTTCACCAATTGTGTAAGAAAAATCGATTAGTTCCCATTAACGCAATTTCTCCAGCATCAACAAAGTATTAAGGGGTTTGTTTTATTGTTTAGCAGTCATTCATTTAAGCTATATAAAATTTCATCTATTTTCAGTGATAAAGATATAAAAATACATCAAACGAGCTATAAACAGCCTCTGATGATAAATCTGTCCCACAAAAAGGCTGTAACTACGAGTTTGTATCATTTTTGAAGTGTAAGATACATGAGGGTATTCAGTGATTATTCAGCATATGCATAAGGAAACGCATATCATTCTGGTTATTGTTATACGATGTGGGTTTGAAAAAGAGGAGTTTGGTAGAGATTTGGTGAATGATGATTAGAGCGACGGAGGAACGCGATGAGAAACGTCCACCACTTGTTCGAAATTGGGACGCCACGACCCTACACGTGTTCGTGAAATAATGCCCAGAGCACGTTTCCTGAAAACCAATGGATCTTAGCACTCAAGAGACAAGGCAGAATCTGTAAAATGGGTCAAAGTTATCAGAGCCACCCCAGAAGAATTCGAAGAACATTCACCATGCCATAATTCTTATTACGAAAGGTTCATGCACGACAAGCCAAGAAATATCCCAGGAGTAAGCCAGTTACTATGGACGTTGCGAGAAAAGGAATAGTCAAATGCCAACTCCAAGGATTTAAAGGGAATTATTTGCTCTGCCAAAGTATGGTTTGCTTTTTTAAATAAAGCAAAAATAATATAAAACGTATGAGAGAAGGGTAGAAGGAATACAGGTATGATAGATAATAATTGTTGAAGATATCACACTTCAAAGTGTCATTGGTCAAGAAGAAAAAACAAAATCCTACATTAGAATACTTCAACCAGGGAAATGTTAACTTTCATTTCCCTGCTTCAACTATATTAATATTTATATCTTAGAAATGAGTGGGTGTCTAGAAAAAAAAAAAGATCATCAGGAGAGAGAATTTAATAATGCCTGACCTTATTATTTAAAAGCAATTAAAGAAGAAAGAAATGAAAGGTTGACAGGATTAAGAGGTTGGGGATCGTCATATTTCTGTAGCTCGAGACAGCGTTGTCAACAGATTCGTAATTGTTCGCTTAGCCTATTTCAAATGTAACCGAACCACCGAAAATTATTTGGAATTGAATTAGGCTGTCAGCGATTTGGAACTGGACACCACTGGCTGACAATCACGACCTGTGCTCCATTTTTTAAATATTAACTAGTCATGGAGGCGTGAAAATAGTGACCGCCAGATTGTACAAAAATGACGGAAAGGCATGCCCTTGCATATCATTTGGAAAGTAGAATAAAAATCCTGAGAAATTTTTAAGCACAAAACAAAATATGTTTGTTCCATCGTGATGGAAATCTGAGAATGGAGTTTCATCTTTTGGCGTTAAGGGAACAAGAATTTGACTTGTCGAGAACCAAGCAGCTTTACAAGCTGACGCGGCGGTTAATTCCACTCCCAAAATGAAACAGTTGTAATCCTACTATTTCATTTCAAGTCACTCAAATTCGTTTTACGTATTAGAGTCAAGCTAGTAGAGGGTTTAAAAGAAAGTAATGCGATTCTATGTATTTCTTCCTCGTGGGTCAGTGACCATTTATACTCTAGGGAGTCTACAGGGGATCATCTCTAATCGAAATCAAAAGATTACACCATTTGATTTAAGCTGATTTGGCGCTTGCATGAAGGCATTGGTTTCATATCAAGAGTGAAATGTCGTAAGTGGATTGAGATTGGAACTCTATAGAATTTACGCTCTTATATAGTATATCATACAAGAATGTATACTTTGATTGTCTGATTGTAATAGTTTCAGAGATATATATGAATATAAGTAGTAAAGCACACTGAAGAAAATATAAGGGTAGACGGTGTTCATAGTAACATAAAGATATCGTAACATTATTTGATATATATGCAAGTTAACCATGGAAGAATGACATGAGCTATGCATGAACATTGAAAATGAAACTGGCAGAGAGTGAGGAAGAATGAGGGATATTGGAGTGGGTTTGTGAGTGATATGAAAGAGAATGAGAAAAAGAAAAACTAGAGAGAAGTGAGGCTGAAAGACCATTTATGCTCACATGGAGCGGGAAAACTAGATAGTAGCAAAGAGTAAAATCATTAACCATAATACGTTGCAATAAAAATCATTCGCTACGTATGCCCTCTATTCATGACATGTCGAATGGTTGTCTACCCATAGACATGGCTGTCTGGCTTAAGATCAATTGGGACGTTTCGATGTCAATTAATCAAGAAGGGTAATTTAATAATACAAGTAGGTGACACTAATTCCCTAAATTCCACAAATTGAGGGTGTCATCAAACCCAACGCTATCCAATGGTCTTTGAATGTTTCACGCCTTGGTTTGTTCCAAGTGTCATGTTTGCGGGTGCAACATAGAGAACCATCTTCAAAATGGACAAAGAGGAGAAAAATCTGAGACGTGAAACGAAAGATCAGAATTCAAGACCTGAAATGAGAGCTGCTGCAATTTAAACTTTAAAAGATTTACGTGCTTTAAGACAGGATGTTTGCCAGTCTCCGACGGAAGCTATTAAGCCAAAGTTGTATCTTTGTTAGGCATGTTCTCATTGTACACCCATTGCAAACTAGTACAACAAATAGCAGAATGGCAGAAAGGGAAAGTATCATCCAAACATCATTCTATAAACATCTAAAGGTTCCGACAACACTTTTACTACTCAATAACTTGAGATGGGCCATGCCATGCCGTTTCCAAGACTTCTGAATGTAGCGTCTGATGCTTACGCGAATTGACGTACATCGACTTTGCATGTTCAAGGTTGAAAATATCGAATGGCAATACATATTTACCGCATCGAACAATCAGAAGGAATATAAAAGAATATTGTGAAGAACAAAAACATGGCTTGTAAAGTTACGACATCTCATTCTTGAGACTTCGCTCTCTCGATCAAAGCCAGTCGAAATCAGCGGCAGCGTTTGAAGTCCGCCGAAGCTTACAGCATAAGATATGAACCTGTTGAAAGTAATACCAATTACTTAAGAGTATACGACTTTATCAATTGCCTTCAAATCTGGTTCAACCTATTTAGTCTCTTCTGGTGCAATATCTAACCGACATCTCCTCAAATATGAATCTGAATTGAATATATGAATTTACCGCTCCTACAAATTGGATATAGTGAGTGTGATGTGCCGAAAACATGAGAATGGCTGTTATCGTGAACGACGACTATGCCTTATCTTTTAGTTCATCTATTGACCTCATTTTTTGTGTTTAATGATTTTGTTTTTGTGTCGAGCTAAAACTTATGAGAAAAGTTTGGTCTTTAGCTGAAATGGTCGAAAGAAAACTTTTTCAATATATACACTGTACGTCTGAGAAGCAATTTTAAAAAACGAGATGAGTATGATGACACCAGCCCACAACCTTCATCTCTCGATCCTTCATCTGCAGATCTTTTCCATACCATTGACCCTTTCATTGATGGTGTAAAGAAAGCTTCAGCTCAGAACATTATTCAGAGTGAATAAAAATAATAACATTTACAATACAGTTATTGGACTTTTCTTTCCTTTCATGGAGGTTTTCTACAAAACTCGACTCTCTCTATGACTCTCTCTATAAAAGATTTGCCTTGATCAATAGACCGGAAATGTATGTGATTGAATGACTTGGTGATTCTCAGTGGCTTCTTTCCCCACAAAAACCGCCATCTATGGTTATTTTAGTCTCTGTTTATTCTTGTGTTTTTCTCATGACAAAGGCAGTTGTCTATTTTTTGTTCTCGTCTACCACACCGGCAAAGAAGAGGGGTGCTCTAAAGGAAGATACAAGATCCAAGATATTCGACTGACATGTTGATTTCTATTGTACAGATCATATGATTATCCTGACTAAATTGCCAAGAAAACAAATTTACAGAAAATGAACAAAAAAAAAAGATGTCTTAAATCCAAATATATGTTTAAACCCTTTTATTCGCGAAGGTCACTGGGTATTTTCCCCTTAAACAGTTAAAAACTGTCTCGTTTCCCAATTTTCTTTTGTCACGAAATTTCTGTTTGTCTTCTTTGCTTAGTCCACACTGTCAAGAAAGCAGATGGACATCTTGGATGAGTGTGTTTACATAATGCATGTATAGAGATGTCCTGTCGATAAAGAAATCCACTTTGACATGCGATAGCTTTTGTCCTGTTGTCAGGGTAAGGAATACTCGCAGCCCAATTTTGATGAATCTTAGATGAGAAGTGAAGACATCTTTCTGTCGCGAATACTCAACATTATGGAGGTGACGTGAAAAGAAATCGAAATGTTACAATAATACTGCCGCCAAGTATCATGTGTGAACCTATTTATTAGTTTGATAATGTAAAAAAAAAAGGGGGGAGGGGGAATACTAACATAAATTGACAAATGTGCAAAAGCAGGGTGATTGTATAATGTAAATGTATGACGTTATTTTATAGTAAACGACGGATATGACGATTTATCTTACATAGTTTTTCCATTTGATAAGGAGTTGTACATGACCATTTTCTTTTACTGATCATTTCCTTTAAACGCTATTTTCAGTGTATTGGTAAACGCGAGCCCCACCCCCTCTCCCTCTCTTCTATTATTTTTCATCACCCCTTTTGCCTCATACTTTCCCTCTTATACTCGTATGCTTATCAAACAGACGTAAACAATATTGGGGAATGTGACTGCATTTACTGCTCTTAGGGGAGAGATAATCTCATTTCGGGTTGCTCCTGAGAGATTTCTAGGCACACCTTTTATCTCTCGAGTCACTTATTCTTAACATTCACAGACCTAGGTGAATCAATATTATGACAGGCCTTACTTAAGGCATGAATAGCTCTCTCGATTCTTTTTTATGTTCTTCATTCTTCAGGCTCGTGATATTATTCTAGGTTTGACAAGAAAATCCCATCAGTTTTAGCTTGAAAGAACCATTTGCTTGGAACGAAAATTAAAGTGTTCATTATTTCGATGACAGTTCGTATTAGTGCGTAGTTAGGTAATATGCGTGCAGGGGGAAGCCAGTGGTTATTTGCAGTGCAGTGCGATTGAATCGTTTTCAAATATATGAAATATTAAACAACACAAAACACACAAATATATTGATATGCTTTCTGTGACGTCTTCAATTTATGATACTATTAAATATACAGACATCGGCTGAACGATGGAGGCCTATTAGTTTTGCCACAAATTTGTATGTTATATATTTACTTTAAAAGTACGACAGGAGGTTGATATTAAGACGATATTATAAATTCGTAGAACTTGTTGGGTAATTTAATAAATTGATAGATGCATTTGTAATGTTTAACATATGGGACTTACTTTCACACTTCTCATTTTCTTCATGCTTTCAGTAGATATGTTGCGCATATTACAAATATCATCTCTCCCTTCTCTTTTCATCACTCATGTTACTCTCCCTGATGAAGAAAAACATTGAAGATTTTCGTCATATTTTTATTTTGTTTTCCAAAACTGAAAAAAAAAAAAAAAAAAAAAATATATATATATATATATATATATATATACCTAAGGTTGTTTTCTTGAGTACCTAATTGGGCGCCTCTACTTATCTACCCCTCTCAACCCAGTTTCAATACTCACGCCCGTGGTATTTATTTGTCCCGATATTCATTGTTCTTGAACGAGCCTGATAAGGGTCATTAAGTGAGACATGATGACGAGTGTCCATTTACATGATGGCATCAGGGTCGGTACCCACTGTGCGTAATTCAGGTGTATGTTCAAAATTGTCTCATGTTGTTGAACCCGCGCTATTCAGTCGCAATGTATTTACGATTTTCCAATATGTAAAACTGTCCTATATACCATGTATACTGAATCGTCTTCCATAAATGAATTTTCAGGAATCGTTTTGTTTGGTGTTTCCCCTTATCTTAAAAATGCAATGTCTGCGTGTACTTATACATCATGGGGAAGTTGCACAAAACAATAATATATCATTATTATGGAAATCATAAGAATGTTTGCTACGAACCATCGTGTGATCACGTTCACGTCACGTCGTCACGTTACACGACCTTTCGTGAATACTAAGCCTAAATTCACGAAGGGTAGGGTGTAATGTTTGTGAAATACCCCCTCTTATTGACGAAGTGTCGGGTTCGAGACGTGAGTATTTGTAGATTTGCAATACTTTTTTATAATCAACAATTCGGTTGTCGTAATGATGCTTTATGAATTTAATTTAATATTACTGAACGACCCATTCGTGATTAAATTATATAAGTTTCTGGACATATAATATACAAGCTTTGCTTTTAAATATGTCCAACTGTTTTCAATATCACTTAATAGGTCAATATCTGTGCATCATATTTTTTACTGATTGATATTTGATTATGTGCCCCTATGTAAGGAAAAACATCATTGTGATATATTATTGTTATTGTATTCATTTTATGTTATGCACTGCAGTATTATGTTAATATGAATGATTGAAACAGTCAATATAAAGGGTCGGGTAAACTGGACCCGACACTTCGCCAATAAGAGGGGGGTATTTCACAAGTGTTACACCTAACCCTTCATGAGATTAGGGCTAGTATTCACAATATGTCGTGTAACATGACGACGTGACGTGAACGTGATCACACGATGGTTCGTAGCAAGCCGAATGGGAACAATCTTCCAAATCAAAATGAAACAAAGGACATTCTAACTTGGTGTTTCAGTCCAATCGACACCCATCATAACAAGAATTCATTTTTAGTAGCCAAATCGTCTGTTTCAAGGTGTGAAATTGCATTTCAGAGTACATCTGTGTCAAGTCCTTCCTTCAAGCACAACCTTTAAGTCTTTGGAAAAGTCTTTGTTGGGATGATTTTTAAAACTCAAATCAAATTAGAATGTATGAATTCTTAAAATTAGATGAGAACACGGAATATCTAAATGAAATAACAGAAATCAGTATATTAAAAAACTCTGAAGTACAAAAAGTATATTAAAAAAAACTCTGGAGTACAAAATTCGGAATATGGCATACATGTGTGAAAGTACACGATGAATTACAAATTTCCTTATTTCGGAGTTGCACACTGTTCAAGATCGAGAAAGTGAAGAGGTAAAATGACAACAAAGTTTATCTGTTAGCATACTTATTCTTACATATGGAAACATATCATGTTGTAATTCTTTTGTTGTATTTTTTTTTAATTGTGAATTTCTTATGTTAACAAATCTATTGTTATTTGGCTTCTGTTTTCATGGTTTTAGTTTGATCTGTTGCGTTTTTATTTAGGAATTTGCATTTCCCATAATATTTTTTTCAATAATAACAACAACTGTAAACCTGAATTAGTGCCAGCAAGCGAGTTCAGCTAATGCTACAATTACAGGAATGATGCTAAAGGAATAATTTGGTACTAATGTGCGCTACGTGACTGACATTACCTAGCAGTATTTTAAGGATAGATGAAAGGAGGCAATACAAAATATTACAACTGAGGAGGAAGTGGCATCAATTGGGGCCAACACAGAGATAACATCTCAATCAAAAAGGTAATGTCATCCTTTTAGATTTGATGTTTACATTGTAGGACCAACAGGGAGATCCAAACTTTAGAAGGACACCTGTTTTAATGTATATCCCCCGCAAGTTCATTAACCACGTGACCTTTAACCTCAAGCGGAATCATCGGGACAATTGGCGCTTCAAATCTGCTGGATTTGCGAGATGAAAAAGTCAATTTACGAAAGCATTAATATTTTGATTTTGACAAATTACGGAAGCAATCCATCACTTTTGAATGGAATCCTCCTGACAAATGCAGACCTCGTGGGGATTTTTTTTTTAAATTTGATTTCTTAACTCTATTCTTCTGAACGATTCTCCAATTCAATTTTTCCTTTTTTTGTCGTAATCTGGACGTTGTAGCATCAATCAATACACTTCTTCCCTTAAATCCTTGCTGTTTAGAGTGTTTAATCAATGGATTATATATGTATTCCCTAACCACAACTTTGTCACTGAGCTTTCCTAAGGTGACGTAGTGTAATCCACATAATTGACATCTTCACCATACCAATGGATCGTGATTTTGTTTTTGTAGAGATCATCATATTCAAATTGAGCAAAATCATTTCATACCAAAGTCAGGATGATATAGAGAACAAACTTGACTTCCAGCTTAGGTGTTAGTTTGTATTCAGAGACAAAATATCATGACGTATCATTTTGAAAATCAGTTTTGTTCATCATCTATCTATCAGACGAACTCGACCGGAAATGCATTTAATATTTTCGATTATTTCAGTCAGCGCTCTTGTGGCTGACAATTTCAATTCAATTATTGGCAATCATGATGTATATATTTTGGAGACCTTTCATGAAATGACAAAAGTGGGGAAAATCGAGCTTTACCAAAGAAGCAAGAGAATTAACACAACATCGAATCGATAAGTTAATATAAAAAAAAATAAGGTGTAATTTTGAATGTACTTGAAGACGCGTTCTTAAAAGTAATTTTAAATTATTACACATGTACATATGCGTTCTAGAAAGTGTCATATATTGAATGAGTTTTCCCGTTCGACACAAAAAAAATCTGTGTCACGAGTATGGGTGGCAATGCAGAGCGGTGAATTGCGATGTAATTTAGACTAATGTTTATTTATTCATGCCTTGAAAATCCAAACCATATCAACATTTTATCGTTAAGAATGATCTTTCATGTCATGTGTAACTTCTCGGAAATGCAACAAGCAAAAGGAAAACAGAAAAGAAATACAAGTAGTTGCTTTTGCGACATTCCAACATACAACAGACCTGCTATGTTTCGCTCGCACCCTCTGACAGGCCACCCGAATGCAATCTGAACCTCCTAAGTCCCACATATGCATTAATTCTGATGAGTTTCGATCAAATTTCTTCCCGCCTCCAAATACGCCCACCGGCAATGCACATGTAATAACTGTCATCCTGAACACCGTGCCCTAGTTGTGACGCGCCGTGATGTAATACCTTTTGGCAAACCAAAAAAGAAAAGGAAAAGAAAAGAAAAGAAGGATGCACCCCGAGTGCGATTCCCTCTCTCCTCCTTTCGCAAAATCAAGTACTAGAGATGCCCCGCGGGTGAGAAGAAGGTAGAAGCGAGTGGAGATAGGGATAAAGTCTCACCTTGCTGTTCGGCAAGCCGTTCTTCTCTTGATGTAAGCTAGGTACACCATGGATGCCCCTGTTGTTATTGGGTCTCAAGCCCGGCAGCTGCACCAAGAATCACTTACGGTGGAAAATGACAAAACAACACCCGCACACACACTCCAATAACAGAGGGATGGGCATATTTTGAGGAGAGGGAGATCTAATTAAGAATGAACTATCAAGTATTTAAAACTAGAGCATCTTCATTCTTCAGTATGTTTTGAAAGTCTCTTTTACCTCTTTAATTTCTTCATATATTTTATAAGCATTAGTTAATTCCTTCGTAATCCCCGTCAAATTTGTTTCGATACTATTAAGAAACTGCAACTTCCCTGAATAATGAATATTAATGAAAATTGTAATTTCGTTTATAGATACAAGAAAAATCTCGGAAATATTAATTAGGTTTCATACATTCTCTCTCTCTCTCTCTCTCTCTCTCTCTCTCTCTCTCTTCTACCTGTTTTACTTTATATCAGCTTTGTGCTCGTGAAAGTCTCTCATTTTTAACTGGAAAGTTCCTTAATCATTACTCAGGTTTTTGTATATAATTATGACAGTACAGTACCAAGGTAACATTTTCCTGCATCACCATTATTTTTGACCGAACCTATTGAGGATAAGAGCTTAATGGATTCGTTTTTTTTTTTCTTTCCTATTTTTAAATACCTTTCTCATGAATCGCCAGGAGGCAAAAATGTATTTTCAGCATTATAAAAATCCACCTCGTGGAAAACACACGTTAGGGAGTTGGTTTTAAAAAGTGGGTTACCTTCCTGAGGGCTCGCGTAGTAATGTGTTCTGCAGGTGGCCCGAAACACGAGAACGTTATTGACTTAAAATCGAACATGTTTTGCTCGAGAATAGAAGGGTACCCATCATTTGCATAAGGTTAGATGTAAGTTGATAGAGGGGGAAAGAGCGAGGTGGCCGGAGATAACACGGGTTAAAAATGGATGGTGGAGGAGAGAGGGAGAGAGAGAGAGAGAGAGAGAGAGAGAACATAATAGGTAGTAGAAACCTTCTGATTACGAGTCCTATTCGGCGACTTCTTGTTTTCACTTTGTATGTTTGTGCGAAATCCATATTTTCACACATTTGACTTTCGGGTAAACAACCAAAATACCAACAAAAAATAAAAAAATAATATAGCAGATTATGCGCTTGTGCGATATTTGTTAAAACATAAATGCATGATTTCCTACCTTGACAGTGTGATGTTAGTCATGGACTCATAATGAAAACATTAAATGTAGCGAGTAAGTGGACTTTTAAGTTTAAGTTTTAAAATTATTTTAAATTCATCTGGGAGGCATTTTAGAGGAGGCGCGATGGCTCAATGGCAGAGCAGTGATCTCGTAACTGGGAGGACCCGGGTTCGGAACCAAGTGGATGCGCTAGTGCCCTTTGGTAAGGCATTAATCCTCATTAGCAAGTCCCTCGGAGAGGACTTAAAGCCATTGGTCCCTTGGTTGCTTACTTACAAGCATACATCTGCTGTCTTGCCGTCAGATAAACTATACCATCAACCGCCATTTTTTTTTCACGCTCTCCCAAATCTTTTCAATCCTCAAGTTGGTCAAGTAGCTATTCTAGTGTTTTAAAATAAAATTCAATTTGCCACTTTTACGTATCGCGAAATTCTGTATTTGTGTCTTATATCGATACTCAACATATATTTTTGCTAAACCTACTATTTCCATATGGAACTCTTACTTATACAATCATCATGCCATTGACCCCCCCCCCCAACACACACACACACACACACACTCTTTCTCTCTCCCTATCTCTCTCTCTCTCTCTCTCTCTCTCTCTCTCTCTCACTCTCACTCACTAGTCATCTGCGAGCAATGAGGCAGACTTGGGAGTTACCAACTTGTCACAATCTGACGGTTTGCTTTTGTCTGTTTTTCCCATCTTTAAGAGGGCCGATCCTAATGGGCAAGGGAGTGTTATTGAATAAAATCGATGCCCCTTTTTCAGATGTTTGGCATTCCTTATTGATTCTCGTTCTGCATGGCTTATACCGAGATGGAACCCTACGTCGGCATCAGGAAAGAACGGCGGGTGGTCCTGCATTGCATATTCTTGAGGAATAAACAGAGCTCTTTAAGGGTTCATAAATGCCAAGATTATCAGATATCAACTGTAACAAAAAACATTCCAGGCATGCGTCATTTGCTACGAATGATCATCACCATTACCATCACCAGTACCATGTCACGTGCCATACAAATAAAATCGCATAATGTTAAATTTAACACATTATCAAACAAGATAACACTTTCAATTTATTTTCACAGTTATTAATTGTTGAATAATTTGATTGCATATAAATTGAGATGTAATGTCAACAACTCGAAGGTCACATCTCTTCATGGCTGCATTGGTTTCTGGAGAATTCCCAAATGTAAGCAAATTTTGTGTTAATTGAACGGTCTACAAAATGCAATATTTTAAACGTTTTAATGTTATGTGTAACAATTTTGCTCGGCGATATTTTAAAGTCACCAAGGCAACAAGTGCTAATTTTTCTCGACATCTGTAAAATAATTTGAAGGTTGGTAGCACTTGGAAGGGCCATTATGTCACTAGAACTGTGCTATAAATGGTGAAAACTATTTTAATGAAATTATCACCATTTACTATAAATCTTTGTTGGAACAGCATTGTACATTTTGAAAAGCACGGATTCATTCCGGAAGAAAATGATGCTCAAAGTTCACCAAAAAAGGGTAGGCGCTTTAGATCTTTGCAAAGAAAGGATGTGGTCAAAGTAAGAAGATAGAAAAGAAAATCGAGAAAGAAAGGGCATAGACAAAGAGGAAGCAATCCTACCAAACCATGTAATGGCATCGATTATGTAGCCGCGTTCTAATTTCAACTCTCCGTCAAAACGAACCAATGACATTTCCAATAAAATCTTGTTGTCTACAGACAACTGGCCATCAGACATGCCAGAGAGTGGCATATACAATCCCTCAGACAGAAGAGGAACAGACCTGGGTGAAATATTCTCCAATAGGTGGTGTATTAGATAAACCTGACAGAACAGTTGAGATAGGTTTCACCTTTTATCATATGTCAAATAAAACGGGGACATGAAAAAAGAACAAACTTTCTCAGGGCGTTTGCATTATTTTGTTAATAGGGGCAGAGAAAGGGTCCTAACTTTAAATATCAGACGTATGAAGCTACTCGAAGTTATTATGTGCTATAAATCTCTTGTAGGGAAAACATGGGTGGGTGAAATAACGACATTCCTTCTTGTATTCTTATTCGATATATCATGAGTCACGCCGTCGCCGTCGATAAGCGTACTGGTGAGTTTAGACGCGCTTTGTCAGTGTAGGGAGGACTTGCGTCTAAACGGCATAGTCTCGCGAATTCATCAACATTATTGGCGACTCGAACGACACCTCGCGTAAGGTTTGCTGACGCCGGGCTTCGTTATAAGCGTTTATCATCGTAGTTCTATGCTTTTAATCTGGTGTTGAGTAATCTATCTCAGTGCCTCTTCTACATTGTTCCCTTTGTGCGAGCTGATGGTGTTTTTTGCAAGATCCACGTCTTATTCATGTTTTGTGTCAGCTATCTTGTGTCAGAAACCCATTGTCTATGGCAGATGACAGGCCAAGGGAGAGAGGGGTGGGTGAAAGAAAGAGAACGCAGTGAAAAGAGCATCGTAGTTTGGAACTTGAAGTCAAGAGGAGCTTATAGGATCAGCGACAAACACGACAAATAACCTATTGAAGGGTTGGACAATAGATATAATGACCGAATGCGTCAAGTCAATTGGGGGCCCCTGTATCTACCCCCCTTCTCATAAACCCAAATAAGAAGAGGGGAACCACTGCTGGAAGCAGCACCCCTTCTGTGGAAAGCAACTCTGAAGAGGTTAACAATAAATTGACGAGAAGGAAAATGTTCTGATCTCTCGCCTACCCATTATCACCTGTTTGAATGAGGAGATGGTCAACTCCTTGTCTTGACGCCACGGCTTATCGGCGGCCACCCACCACCTCTCCACTTCGGACAACACCGGACACCATTCAGAGTAGAGGCGCCACCCGGTAGTACTTTAATACGGTACCCAACTGGCAGGGGGTTTTAGGGGGTGGTTATAGGATATTCCATGCCTATAATAACACACTCTCGTTTTGTTTTGGAAATAGTCTTAAATAATCACTTCGGCTTGGCTCCAGGGGGTAATTACACATCGAAGGATGTGAAGCTCTGGTTTACATCAATCACATACTATCGACATTAGATCAAACTTGGAACTATCCCTTTGTTTGAGTTAAACAACCTGCCTAAGAGTTGATGAGTACGAACCAGACATACTGCACTAGTATAGGTTTGCCAAAATGGGCTGGCATACTGTTTAATAGCCTTGCATTTTCAACGACAAATGCAATTCTTTGGGCTGTAAGAAAATGTATCAAAAGATCCTATAAAAACCATCGAATGTATCATATATAATCGACTGGCTTGCCACATACTGACATAGGTTATATTCTTTCATTTTTAAATAGATAAAAATTAAAAAATTAAAATAGTACCAAAGCTTGTGAAAAAAACCGTTGTAATATAATGATATGTGGAGATTGATCAGAATTATGGACAATATACCGCGATAATCCGTTTCCCAGGATGGATGTTTTAGGTCTTAACCCGTAGACTACGGGAACCGGGTGGCTCCTGTATTAAGCCTATGAGAGTTAAAGAATTCAGTGGTCAACGGGTTAAGAATGTTCAGGAAGAAAGCTCATTATGAACGTGGTTAGTGGTATCCATAGTTCAAACATCATTAGAATTACTGTGAACATTTCAAACCCAAGAATTTAGAATAATTATAAAGAAATGATAAAGGAATAGATAATATGCGATCTATAAATTCACCAAAACCCATATTAGGGACATTTTTTTCAAAATAAGAAAGTTTCCCTTATTGTTTGCGGCCAGAGTACGTGTACTACAGTCTAACATGTTATTGCATTTCCTAGCAGCCAGGCAATACCCTGTGACAACTATACAGGTAAACGTTTTACATAAGTCAATGTGATTCCGAATTCGGTCTTTCGGGACAATCCAAGTACTCAAATTTACATTCACGGAGAACGGCGCCTTCCCAAACGAATGCCCAGCCGAGCACTCCAGATGCCAAGCTTTCTACGATAGGGGTTACATGGTAGGGCATTCAGACGGACAGGGTCAAAAGCTCATTATATGCGGAGAGACTCCAGAATCACCAAAGTAATGTTTGGGGACACATCATGCATTTACATTTTCGGCGAATGGTGTCCTCAGAGCGGATACTCGAAATGTCATGCTCTTAGTGGTGAAGGTCATTATAAGGACAGTTCAACGAGGTCGGCGTCCGGCCGTACGAGATTCAAGATTCATTGTTGATGCATTCTGGAAGTGATGTCAAAGCGTTTACCACCTTTCCCTGTTTTCCTGATGTCTTTGGTAAACAAAAGAAATGATTTATTCAAAACAGGTAGAGAGTGGGACTTCAGAATGTTGAACAGAATATTTCATGGAGATGTTGACGAAGAAAGCTAAGTATATAAATCCCGATCGATATAACACATTTCATTATTTTTTTAATGAGCTAAACAAAAAAATAAGTCAACATCTTGATGAGATAGTATCATCTTGTTCTTTAACATATGTTCAACGTTGATATAGTCTGATGCACTTCGCAAAAATATTTACCAAGCAAAGCTTTGTGACATAGGTGTAATTGAGCCAGTCTGTTTACTTGATGCTATCTAAGTGGAAGTTCAATGCCTTCGATCCAACAAGGTCATTTTGTAAGCAGACAACACAAACTGATTCAAGCAGCATCTTGCATGCACACAGAGTTTCGTACACAAGTTTTGGCGCCGATTCTGGAGTACGTTAAACTCGGAAGAATCGTCTCTGCCTACTTCTCCCTGAGAAGCAAAAACACACTTCTCCGCGAGCATTTAACTTGGAATTGCAAAGGAAGAGGGAAGGGAAAGAGAAGGGAGACCCTTCTTATGCTGAGAGAGGGAGAGAGAATAGAGATCGAGGGAGCTCCGTCTCGTTCACTCACTAAAGTTGCAGACGGTTAAACAGCGTATTCCCAACTTGAATATTATGCACATCTTCTAGTTGTGCGCAGCTTCACCTTTTTAACCCCGTCAAAGCGCGGCGGCTATTGCATGTCGTGGCTAAAGGGTAATAGTGGAGACTCGAGTTGCAATTAGTTATGCGTTTGCCAGCTGCATTCTCGTGAGCGTGTGGCAGAGAAATCGAGAAAAACTGCAAAACAAAAGCTGCAAATTCAGAAGTATAGTGTCCTTGGGATTTCAAAATGAAGGGCAGGGATGGCGGCTCCGGACGACAAGACTGTGCATTTGCAAATAGGTTACTGTCTACCGTCCTAATCTGCATCATCCGATGTTGTTTACGAGTCTGTGACTGAAATGTACTAAGGTAAAGGTAAATGTGTATTGTGTAAACAACCATTCCTTAATCTTGACACTAATTACGATAGAAACTATACATCCCGAGAGAGAGAGAGGGAAATTTCGTTGATGAAATATAGCGAACAGAGCGAAGAGAGATTATTAGTGATCTAGAGAGAAAAAAAGGGAGTGTGGCATTCCCTAGGAAGGATAACAAATGATTAAAGTCCCCCCCCCCCCAAAAAAAAAAAAAAAAAAAAAAAAAACTTCGAAAGAATAGAAAAACAAACTAAATGGTATCGGTGTGGGGTACAAAATGCTGGCCAAATTTAAAGATAAAATGTTGATTAAGCTTTCAAAGAAGAGAGCGTTAATACAACTTGAGGCCATGAAGACAGAAATAAAACCAAAACATTACAAGAGACAAAGTGATACCTGGGGAGCGTTTCATCAAGCATTTTGTCAGTGATTTTTATCCGACAACTGTTATAAGCTACTGAAATCCTTGCATCTGATTGGCTGAGTGGAAATTCGTCAGTAAAAATCACTGACAAAAAGCTTGATGAAACGCTCCCCAGGAGCAGAGAGGTAAGGACACACGGATAGATACCAAGAGAGAAGTGAGGGAGGTAGATAGAGAGGGCAAAGTACATGTACTTCACAAGTCTTATATACGTTCATGTTCAATTACCGCCGCCGATCTGTCTTTAACCACGGAACCTGTTCCACCCTGTCTGCGGCCCGCTCTGGGCACCATTCGGCACAAGGGTGCAGCCAAGAACAAGCGGATCGCGTTACTTTCACCATATTTTGTGGAATGTATCTTTCAATAAATCGCGTGGTAATGCCATGCCTCGCTTGACCCTCCCAAATTAAAGGGACTTATGCTGTCATCTTTAACAGAGAATCACCTGTCTAATGAATATTATGTTTTAAAGAAATTGAATAGGACGAAGAATAGTGTGACATTTGCCTTTTCTGTTATATATACATACATGATATATAACAAGTAAGTTTCTTAAATGATCTCAGCATGTGCGCCAGATTAAACGAACACTCCCCAACGCCAAAGGCACACGAAGCGCCATTCGCTGAGGTGGGACTGCGTCAGCGATTGGTGCGGTCTTTTGACGGGCCATGTGAGAATGAAATTGTACACAAAGTGAATGCTATATGAACAAAGCAGATGTTGCAATGAATTACTGGAAATTTGCTAATTGCCTTGATCATGTTGATACAGTGATATACTTTATTTAGTGTTGCTACGCAATGAAAATGTCACCTCGTGAGCAACAGAAACTAGTTGTATTTTTCAGTTACATGTATTTTCTATTCTATTCCGTGATTAAGATGTCCGCTTACATGCATTCATCTAGGCGTAGTTTAGTTGCATTTCATTACGGACTCTTGTCGAGCGTATGTGGAGAGCTTGAATTGGTTTGTAGACTGCTTGGTTCTTGAAGAAGGCAAATGAAATAGAAAATCAGTTCATTCCTTGCGTCAACGTTCCTATATCGATTATGGTCAATCGGAATGACTTGTTAGACTTGTCACAAACAGTTACTGTCTTCTTCCTTCAATAAAAGAGCAACTATTTGGGGTAACGACTGGGCAGGAGGATAAAAATTGACGGCTGCAATTGGTGTAACGGGCTAAGGTCAAGCCTGTCAGGAGCAAATAAGAGAAGCGGAGTTTATTGCCATTATTCCAGACGTTCTTCATGATTTGCCTGGTTATCTTTCACGGGTCTATTATAAGAAATGGGTGAGATGCACTCTAGCGATCAAGCATTCAGTTAGAAGGACGGGGGTAGCATTGCTCTAAAACCTTATGTTTCCTGGATTATGCCTTAATGTGGCAACACAGAAAAGTAAACGTCATTACATTTTCATTGGGGTATTAACGATAGCAACTGCCTCGTTGATGATAGGCTAATTATGGAAAATTGATTTAGATTTGTTTTACATGTTGTTAGGATAACGACTGTGAAGGAATTATGAACAATTGAGAGGGAGGAGATAGGCAATGAACAGAACATTGACAAGAGACAGGGGTAATAATTGAGCAAGAACTAGAGAGGAAATGGGAGGAGATGATCATGTAAAGAAAGAAGAAAATAGGTGTTAGAGAGTTAGGGAGGAGACAAAGATAGAGACAAAATGAGGCTGAGAGATAAGGAGATATTGAGATACTAGCAAATCATTGCCAAAGCGATCTTATACAGTAAACGATCGCCTATTACACGACTATTCTCAAAGAATTCTCAAAAACCGATCAATTTTCCGAAAGGCAATATCGAGTCGTGCCATTAAAGACGCAATCTTCAGCTATAATAATGAATAAGTCAGCCCATTCTTTAGATGCTCAAGTTCTACATACCAATACTGCTTAAACAATATCCCGAATACTCGTCTTTGAAACTCGAAATATTAATGCCTCCAACAATTATTGGAGGACACAAGATTGGTCATCGGATAGTTTTGACAGGAAATGACAGCATCTCATTTCGGCCGAGAGTGGGAGACTTATACCATTATGAGGCAGCTTGATTTCAGTGTTTAATTATTTCGCTCCAGAAATGGGTGCTGGGTGCTATCCTGGATTCCAAAAAGAGCATTCCCTTACATCTCTTGTACTCATTGACTTTAAGCTGGAGAGCCAGCTGCATAGAAGATTCTGACTCATGCCAATTTGTTGGAAAGAGAGGGAGGGAAGCCAGATGGAAGTTATTATTTTTTTGTTGTTGTTGATATACGACAGTTGTCTAGCAAAGGAACTATATGTGTGATATGAATATATATTTATTTACACGAGTTGTGAGATTTACTTCTGTAAAAAAAAATCATCATGACCATGAGATTATCAAAGAATATCCTGGAATAACTTTTTAAGATTCATCTTCCCAAATCTTCATAAGTCATGTATGTTAATGAAGACATATCTATCGGTATGTCAATCCATTCATATGTTTGATTTTGTTATTAATTGCACATAGATAGATAGCTTGTTCGATCTATAATACCGACTATTATTTAGTACCATGTCAATTACCTGAGGATAATTTGGAATCAAACACTCATCTGCTCATATCCAAACATTAACCCGTTGATTGCTGAATTCTTTCGTTTCCATAGGCTTAATACAGGAACCATCCGGTTCGAGGAGGCAATGGGTTAATCCATTTATAAAGAAAGAAAGAAACACAGAGAAACTATAGAAAGGAGGGTAGAAGGAAAGCAGTGGTCGCGTCCAATTTTAGCCCATAATCGGTCTCATATTTCAAGAGCGGGGTAAGACGGGTGACATTGCCCCTAATTATAAAGTCATTTGTTCGTCTTTGATTGATGTTCACCTCATGGGTTGACTGACTCTATGATTGGGGTTAATTTATGTGCCATATATTCCCCATTCACAATTAAACACATATTGAATTCAGTCGAATGTATATGATTCACATCTCCGTTCAATTCTTACATAAAGAATCATGAAGTTGAACTTTTCCCTAAACTTGGCCAATACTTTGGCCAAAAGTATGAAAATGGGGGAAGTTCAGGGATTGCATTTTTATGTTGATAGATATTTAACCAATTTAGATCCTTTCTTGTATATGTTTTATTATACACAACACAATGTAGATAATATCATCTTGGGTTATGTGCCCATGTTTCATATAGGCGTACCCAAAAGACAAAAAGAGAGCGATAAAGAAAGAAATAGAGAGAAGGGATGAGAGAAAAAGACAGCGAGAGACAGAGAGAGAGAGAGAGAGAGAGAGAGAGAGAGAGCGAGAGATATGATGGGAGGAGGGGAAGGGGAGGAGGGGAGGAGTGAGAGGGGGGGGGGGGTCTACCTGTATACATATGTGTATAGGGTCATGACCATCAACGGGGAGGGGTTTTTTTTCCATTTTTTTAATAGTCCCCGCTCCATTTTATGAACAGAACTGGGAACTATACTTAAGTAAACGTTTGACTACCACAACAAGAGGGCAAATTAAGCTTTCTACAGAGTTTTGTTGGAAGAAAAACGTGCCAGGGCGGTGAACAACAGGGTATAAAACTCTGAAGGCCGGATCTGGGTTTGACCCCTTTTCAAATCAGTAAATGACTCCAAAATGCCCCAGGAGAAATTGAACAAAAGCCACGCTGTACTTTCAAGTCAGTGTTTTTTTTTTTTCCTCTCTCTCTCTCTCTTTTTGCCATTTCTTCAAAATAAAAATTATATACTATGTACCGGTACTGTTGCTGTTTTGTATCTGCCTCCCTTTCACTTGTGAGCAGGAAATTCTGCTATGGCAACAATGAAGTTTTTCAAGTGGTTGTTAACGGGGGTGCATGGGGGAATAAGACGGCAAACTCTAAATTGCATTTTAAATTTCAATCATTTTCCTCGAGAGAGTCATACATTTTGTACATCCAAGGAGTACATCCTTATCCGCTCCAAATATTCATACCCTCCTCTCTCTCTTCCTCTTTCTCTCTTCCTCTCTCCTCTCTCTCTCTCTCTCTCTCTCTCTCTTTCTCTACTTTTGTGTTAAATGTATTATTCGCATGAATTATGGAGAGATTCGTATTTTGCTACTGCATAACTGAAGCCAATGACTTAAGCGTGTAACCTATCGTGCCATAGACATTTGCCCTTATCACCAATAAATTTTGAATATATATCAAAATGATTGATTATACGGTTTCTATATTTGTAAAACAAAAATCCTTTCTTTTTTTAGTGTATTAATCCAATTATACATACTGTGCTGTGAATGAATATTTTAATGTCCAATTATGATATATATTAATATTTTTAAAATGATATGCAATAATGAATTACACAGAGGAAGATATTGATTGGTACCTGGATTACATAACGATATCATACGAATTTCCCGTGTTTATTAGAGAAAATTATACCGTATACCATCTCTTACGCAATGTTATTATGACATGATGCATCTCGAGGGACCTGCTGGAATGGTGACAAAGTCCTAACGTCTTGAAGGAGGACTAGAAGTTGAAGTTCGTGAGTATCGATCATGTAATAGGACCTGTAGTCAGGGGGTGACTAACCCCTCTGCCTATTTATTCATGCAAAAAGACATGATGCATCAAGCGAATGGGAGAATGGTGACCAATTACTCACTCTCTCGCCTAATTCATGTACGTGTCCACGACCTATAATGTACGTGTTGTGGTCACCATTATTGATGCAAGTTGTAATAATATGCTGCAACCAGGATGCCCATCCATGATGAAGGGACAACAGACAGTTAATCGAATGTTTTAAGGCTTTTTAAAATTCTTGTTGTCACTGGTACAGTTACAAGAAATTAAAGATGAAACAGCAGCATACATGACGACGACAACGACGATGATAATAATGCTACTGCTTCCAATAATGAGAAAACTAATAATGAAGATGACGACGATGATGATGATGATGATGATGATGATGATGATGATGATGATGATGATGGTGGTGATGATGTGGTGATAATGATGATGATAGTGATGATGGTGATAATGATGATGATGATGGTGATGATAATATTTGATAATTATGGTGGTGGTAGTCGTCGCCGTGATGATGATAAAAATGGTGGTGATGAAATTGATGATGATGATGATGATGATGGTGGTCGTGGTAATGAGCAGGATGGTGATGACAAGGATGATTATAAAGATGTTGATGACAATTATGATAAGTGACAAAAATATACTAATGCAATTATGGTCTGATGTTGATAACATTTACTTGTTAATAATAAAAAAAAAAGTTATTGAAATCATTGTTAACCAAACCATCAGCTGCTAAATGTGATTCATTCATTTTTGTATTGCACATTATGTGGGTGTTTTAAGTAATATCATGATGTATACTGCGCAATCAGTGCTCATTGTTATTACCAACACGTTTTCGAATCCTTTTTAGCATACACAGATGTGAGCTTTCAGACCGGCTTACCTGGTATAACAGCAGAATACTTGCTTTACCGTGTTTACCAGGGCAATAGAAATAAGTGGACGATCACGACCTTAAAGCGAATCTGGTATTCTAGAATCTGGTCACTGGTTAAAATCACTGAAAGTGTGATTCCGAATCGTATATATTGATGTAGATCGAATGCTTGGCCCAATATAAACAAACTAATTTTTAAAAAATATCTGGAAATCATATCTACTGAAAAAGCATAACTCGTTATACACCTGAATCGGGACTATTTTTCTTAGCTAATTACTCATATTAAATAACGAATTCATTTAGCAGATGTAATTTATAATTATGTTATCTTGAACACTCAACCCAAGTTTTGTTGGCTTTGGTGGGAATTTATTTTCGCTGGTTAGCAGATCTCAAGTTTACCTTTATTGCTTCTATATAATTCGTGACATTTAATAATGGCAAAGACCATAGGCAAAGACTATTCTGCCACTTTGATATAATCGATGTGTGAGACAGGGTATAAATAGTCATTGCCGCGAAGGGGAATACTCCAAATGAATCGAGGAGATAAAAGCTAAGAAAAAAGAAAGAAATTAAGGACTATAAGGAAGGATACGTTGGGAGAGAAAAATCCGCAAATATATAGATATTGCGGTTGCGGTAAACATAGCGCCACAGGTATAGAGCAATTACCGCTGTGGGAATGGCAATGGGCTAGTTCTTGTGACAGAATTAATGGGGGACGTTCATCTGAGATTTGATAAGGTCCTAGTGTTTATACTGTCAAAGGTTTTCAAGAAACAAGAAGAATGGGATAGGGAATGATGGAGGTGAAAATAAAAAAGAATATGGATGAAAAGAAAGAGAAAGAGAGAGAGAGAGACTGGGATAAATATGACGAAAATTGACAAGATAAAAGGAATTGGTAATAAAGAAAATTCAATGAATCTAAGACAAAATAGAAAAGAATGGAAATTTGATATAAACACAACCCCCCCCAAAAAAATAAAATATATATATATATATATATATATATATATATATATATATATATATATATATATATATATATATATATATATATGTCAGACTGAATCAACAGAAACATTGAAGTCAAGAGTAGTACAACTTTCTTTAAATTTGGGAACAAGTTATTATTCGTATAATGAAATAGAGGAAAGAAACTTGTTCTTGGGTCAAAATCCCGGCCTAGACGTTCCCAGATGGCCAGTATACATAAAACCTGATTGTGGCTAATTATTAGCAAAGGTTCCGGCAATTAGTAGCGGAAGTATCAGCTAGTTGTTTTTAGAAGGTAATATTTCCCAGGGCTACAGGACGGAAAGTGATTTGGTAATTTCCCATAATAACTTATATTACAAAGAGAGATTCATGTGTTTCGTGAGATCCAAACAATCTTGCACAGTAGAGGGGTTGAGAGAGAGAGAAAGAGAGAGAGAGAGAGAGAGAGAGAGAAAGAGAGAGAGAGAGTGAGGGAGAGGGAGAGGGGGAGGAAGGGAGGTAGGGAGAGAGAGGGGTAGACCGAAATATATGCAGACATAAATCATATCATATACAAGCAAAGCTACACAAAGAGAGGGGATCTATTTTATTTGGCTTTTGTAGCTACTTTGGTCTCAGTATCAAATACAGCTCTGTGAATGGAAAAAAACACAACAACAACAACAAAATATATAAACGTAAATTGAATGATCAGCAGTCATTTTGTTTTAATCAATCTTCAAGATTATTACTTTTTCCCCCGTTTTACATCAATATTGCAAGACGAATCCTATATATTGGGAAAAACACTTCGATTTACAAATTAATTTGTAGGGGTTTGGTATGTGACGTTAATATACAAAACAATATAGTAATATTTCTCTTGCTTGCATAGACACATTGATCAATTGAATTTTATTAAAATGTAACTTCTCAAAACAAGACTCATTGGCGTCCAATACGAATTAAATCATTTTGGAATAATCTAATTTGTGTCTTCGGGAGGCGCTTTTCTGTAGCATTTCTTTATGTATTTTTTTTTTGTGTCTAGATAGAAAGATAGATTTTCGAGGTTATGAACTTTGATCAGTGGAAGCGGTTCAGTGAGGGAAAATCGATTGCAATTTTCAATCACGGACACTTGCGTATTTTGGATGAGAGTAATGAGCTCGTGCGGATCTAAAGAAACTATGAATAAGTAAGTTCATATTGTAGACTTGACATAACTTTTGCAATCGATCACGTCTAGGGATTATAACTTAAAATCTGTATTTTTTTTTTTTAATTTAACACATCAAATCAGGTTATCAACTTGGAATTGTCATGCACGGCAACATAACCATCATTTCGTAATACTCTACTGAAAAGAAGTATTAGCGTTGTTTTGTTCACCTATGTAATTCCTCTTCAAATCGATGACAAGTGTACACTTCTGTTCACTATAACGTAAAATTTCTTAATTTGAAATAAACATTCGGATAAATAACTTGACAAAACTGATCTCCACAAATGAAATATACGACATGTCAAACTAATTTGTCATGCAATTACTCCATGTATAGAACATACGTATATATCTTTACAGTGGCCATATTAGTTTGTCTGCATCAAATTACCCACGAAATACACTTTAATATACCAGTGAAATTATGTCAGGACTGCATTCGTCTTTTCTCCACATAAGATACCAAGTTCACATGAATTGGTATTTAATTCATACCTTGGAATTTCATTGAAGAAAATCGTTATCCCTCGAGAGGGGCTTCTTAAAACAATGTGGAGAGCTGTTCGCATTGCAGGTGAGAAAGTGAGCCCCTGGTGACCTCAAAAGGAGTATCGGTGTTACCCTTCTAATAACAGCGAGATTTTAAAACACCGAGTGTGCTGGCAATACCTAACCATTGGAGATGTGTGAAGGCCTACCCCTGGCTTGATCGTATGGACTTTGTTGTGAAAGTGTAGTGGTCAATGGAGTTGTTCTGTATATTGTTTGCTGAGGAAAGAAAATGTGCTATTTGTTCAAAATGCATGGTACACAATATTTGCTAACGTTCATTCGTAATAATTTTACAAAAAATGCGGAGGGAAGCTTGATACTATATGATAGATTCTAATGTTCTTAAGTTTTCATATTTAGGATGACTCCAAAAGCCGCATGAATGGTGACAAAGAAAAATCATTTTCGATAGAAAATACCACACTGTTTACTTCAATTTCACTGTATGTCACTGGTAAAATTATGTTTATTTGGGTTATGATGGATGATGCTCAACTTTGTCAAATGGTGAGAGTAACATCTCTCAAAGGTTTTACACACATATATTTGCATATTTGATGTTTTGATCTCTTTGTCTTGTGTAAAAATATAGACCAGTGGTACGGATAAACGGAACGAGTCTAAGTATGTATGGTGACATTCACTCAATGTGAGCCACAACTGTGGCTATAGGTGAACTGGGGTTCCACGCCATGTGTTGATTTAGAACACAGGAGAAGGCCACTGTCTGTTATCAGAACAAACATCCAATCGTATCGTTACACTATCTGGGCCTGAAAGAGAAGACGTTTTATTCATAAATAGAAAACAAAGGGGGGAAAGAGAAAACTGCTTATTTAGAAGGAGGTCTGAGTACAGTGTCTCCAAAGTGAACTTTGTTGTGTGATTTCAGCGAGATGTTCCATTTGGAATTAGATCCTAAACGGAAAAGAGTCCACATCAGAATCCACCATTCTCTCTCCAAATTCTCTATCGAATTCCTCTGTAGTTCTTGAGGCAACATACCCGTCAAGGAACACAGTGGCGTACTAGGCTTATGTTTTCACTGGCTCCTAAAACATCAACAATACTTGACATTTCCATTGAAATAGTTGTCTGCCGATCTACTGTATTTCAAGAGGTGAAGAGTTTTATCTCAGACGCGATAAAAAAAACATTTCCGATCCTTTGGAGTGCGTATCTTCATAATGCATCTAAAGATGGCAAAAGGATAATTCAATATGAATTACGTTTCAGTGAAACAAAATGTTACAACCAACCATTTATCATGATAAGTCCCATCCGCGCCCCTGCATTTTTTTTTTCTTCTTTACTTATCATATACTCAACCGTTTTGCCATTAAAATGTTTAAAGTCGTGTATGATCCCCACCCCCCCCCCCCCCCTGAAAAAAAAAAACCCAACACGATTTCCGATTGATAGCTGCATGTTTATTCTAAAGGGAATAATAAACAGACTGGAAGTGAAAGAATAGTCATCCCTGATTATGATTTAAATTTCACTTCAAGTTGTTTTCCTTGTTTTGAAACCGATGCATTTCACGACTTTATAAATTAGAAAAAAAAGAAAGGGCTGGGTTTGTATTTCATTGATATGTATTCAAATGATAAAAAAGATCATAGTCTATTTCCTTTTCAGTATGACAGCTCCCATTAATGTACATGGCCTTTAGGTACAGAACGTCAAAAATGCATTAATTTTTAACGTCTGCACCTCCGTTACCATGGTTTTTCAATTTCTAGAGGATTCCAGGATTATCATGACCAAATACCTTTGTACATTTTACCAAGACTAGAAATGTATGTGTTTCCTCATGATCGTATTCAAATGTATGCGTGCTGAAGGTGAAATGTCTGAAGTAGGTTCATAAAATGTCATTCCAGTATATAAATGATATCTCCTGCAAAAGTCTGCCAATGACGTTGGAAGAATCAATGCTGTCTTATGAAGAAAGGCATAAGAAACATGGCGGGCGGTTTGGGCAGTATACTTAGGTGCATCAACGATCAATGTGCTTGTGTGAATAATATAGATGACCAAATGTTAATAATCTACACCCATGCGCTGTCCCATGAGCGCTAGCTATCATCGGACGAGAATAATAATTAACAGCCTGTCATAGTGAACAGCATATCAAACACTAAACTCTCCTTACTCATGAACGTCCACTATGCATCTTATAGTGAAGTACTTCATGTCAACTGGGCAAGCTCTTGGATTTTTCTAAAGTCATTTGTTTCGCTTCTTCCTCA
Organism: Heliocidaris tuberculata; assembly: GCA_025618425.1. NCBI lineage: Eukaryota > Metazoa > Echinodermata > Echinoidea > Camarodonta > Echinometridae > Heliocidaris > Heliocidaris tuberculata. The sequence goes on along the minus strand of CM046835.1, from coordinate 13,718,482 downwards.
ATCTTCTTCTAAATTGACATTGACATTATTTTCTGATACAATTTGAAGCTTTCTTGATGCATTGTTTAAGATGACATTGATTATTATGATGTTTGCTCGATGCATTGTTTAAAATTGCTCGAGTCATATTGAGAAACAAATTAATTTCATATTACAAGCACTACTCTCTTGGGGATGGTGGCTAACAAAGCAACGACATACGTTTCTATAAATGATCGGAAACGCGATATTTCTTCAACCTTGACAATTATGAATATTGTAACGTTTGTTCGTGTCTGAATTGAAGAACACCCCGCTTCCTATTCAACTTACATACATTCCTTTCTGTTCGATGTTGTTGTTTCTTGACAGGAATATTTTTTTTTCCATGGACATGATGGATGGACAGAACAAATAACTGACATCGATCTTTATTCAACACGTTTTTACAGTTCCAGCATAGTACATTGGTGTGAATAAATTTGATAACTTTGGAAACATGCTAACACCACTAAAATATGTCTATGTTATATCGAGACTAGAAATTTTAAAGACTACTATGTTCTAGGAGGATTGTCGTTGGATGTGTCATTTTTGCTTGCAATATATTGTAGATGGTGTTTTGGCCTGGTGTGAATTGCATGCAAACATGGTGTTATAAATCATAATTTTACGATTCCACAATATTTCATCCGCAGCATAAAGAGACCTTTCGATGAACAGTTTGTTGTGGGTGATAGCGGAATACGAATCATTCAGAAACTACGTTTTCACTTATCTGTACTAACGTCAGAGAAACTTTGTCAAAGAATTCTGACAGTTTTTCATTATTTTTAGAGCCTTCAAATTATGATTGAACAAGTGCTTCAAAGTGCAGTGTAGTTGTCATAAAATCATGAAGTCCCATTTGCATTAGCCTGTAAATCAAAAGGCCCTACATGACCACTAAGACAAATTACTATACTATAGGTTCGCTAAATGCGCTTTATTGCAGCAACGTCTTTACTAAATCAAATTGATATATTACTGAAATCATTCACCGTACAGAAGAATTCATTTGGGATGCATTTGCAATCATGGATTGATCAAGAAAGTTCGTCGTATTACGTCAGTGTTACGAAGATCATTGCCCTATCAATGATCATGTTTATAAGTAATTATTTTGTATCACTATTTATAGGCCTGGTGACTTTGTATTGATGAGAAAATAAAACAGGTGAATATTTGCTCTTTCCAGCGCTTAAATAGACGATGTATGTTCATTTATTGATGCGAATGCCGAGGCAACGCATCATTATATGAATGCAAGCCATCCAATATTGGGAAGTCGCATATCGATAAATCGATGCAACTCTTGGCCAGGAAATGGCTCCAATAGTGGGGGCATTTGAAGAGAAGATGACATTCATGACATCAATGATGGTATTTTGATTTGCACAGTCATCTACTCATGATGGGTGCCAAAGAACACTTGGAGAAAATTGATGGAGAGGTTCCCAAGGACTTCCACAGAGGGGGGGGGGGTGGGTGCGGTTGATGTACAGGCAAAAAAAGGAATAGTACTCTCTAAAAAGAAAAGAGTGAATTTTCACTCTATTTTCACTCCCCTGGAAGTGACGTCAGTGATCACTTGTTTAGGAGTGAGTATTGAGTGATTATCGAGTGCTCTCCTAAGACAAAAAGAGTGAATTTCACTCTATTTTCACTCTATTTTCACTCCTTTGGGGAGTGACGTCAGTGATCACTCGATATTTTTTAGAGAGTACCGGAAGGGGAGAGAGAGAGAAGGAAGGAGTAACGGTAGACGGTAGATTGATATGCGAGAGAAGGAAGCATGGGCAATTTTTTTAAGAGTCAGTATTAAGAGTAGTCAAAATCAGAGTATATAACTGTAGGTATAATTATGATAGTCATGATCTGATCATCATTATCATAACCGTGTTATTGTGCCCTAATGCTTAATATTATACTACCAAAGTATAATAAATACGGATATGAGTTTGTGTTTACAGTAAAAGTTCTCTTCCGATTATAATTATCTCTCTGTCCATCCACTCATTCTGCCCTTTTAAGTCTCTCTCTCTCTCTTTCTCTCTCTCTCTCTCTCGCTCCCCCCCCCCCCCCTCTCTCTCTCTCTCTCTCCCTGATGTCTAGGCTAGGTCAGGTTCAATTTCTTGCCTTGCCTACTCACAAAGACGACCATGTGTCCTTAACCTTGAGTTTTGCCTCGAGGTGACGTGCGCGGTGAGTTGTTTCTCACCCAAAGTCTTTTTTTTTTTAACAGAACGACTTGTCTGTTGTTTTTAATTGCTGTCCTCTCCTTCTCTCGACAAAATGCTCTCCTATCTCAGCATTTCACAAAAACAAATCAAAATCACTGCGGTGTTCGTCAATATTTCTGTTTGGAGTAGAAGATTATTTTTATAATAGAATATTATATATATATTTATATATATATATATATATATATATATATGCCGATTTTGGTTTTCTTCATCATAGTAAATAGTGCATATATAATACGCGCTATGAATTGTTAGATTCGCATCACGTGACGTGCAAAAATGTTGTTATAGTGCACAATCGTGCACTATAACTTTGAGTTTTGCACGGGGAATCCGGGCCTAATAGACAATAACATGCAGTTATAGATCTAGGGGTCTGTTTACTTTAACAATTAGCGCATGTTCTATTTACGCACCATTACTGGACTATATGAACTCCAAATACTAAATTATCCCTCGTGCAGTTCTATTTATATAATATATATATATATATATATATATATATATATATATATATATATATATATATATATAAATATACATACAATCGTAGTTATTTTTTAAAGATTAATACTTATCAACATTTTGTTATATGTGAAGCGCATAGGGACTAATTATACTATGCGCTATAATTATAAGAAACTATTACTATCATCATGAAGTTGAATATGTTCGGCCTGATTGTGCAATTCATATATTTTATGACTCTATTCTTACGAATGAAAATAAATACGCATTCATTGCCTTAGAAGTATATTAATTTCGAATTTATATTTGAAAAGGTTGTAGTGAAAATGAAATACGTGATATTCAGCGGAAAACGACTACAAAATGTATTTATGGCACGAGGTATTCGGTATCATTATGTGATTATATATATATATATATATATATATATATATATGTGTGTGTTGAATTTTGAAAATTCGTTTTGAATAGTCGTATCCCTCTTGACATGTAAGCCATTGGACATGTTGATATCTTTTTACATTGATAAATTGGTATGCCGACAACCCAGAAAGTATAGGATTTCAGATGTCGACATTTTACATGCTGGAAATGCTAACTACACTGAGTAGGCAACTAGGCATGCTGCATTATGAATGGCGTTGACTTCCTTCGCATCATGATAAGATGATTCGTGAGGTGAAATAAAATAAATGACAGTGCAACTGATCCGAGGGTTCTCCTAATACGTCATATTCGTGTTTGCACCAATCTGCCTTTAGTCGTTAAGTGTCAAAACACAATCGTTGATGTGATATAGGAACCGTCATCATACATCAGGAAAGTGTCAAAAGTACATGAAGTGGGTACGCATAGCATAATTATATGGAAGTAAGGTTAGCTTTATCTATTTTGCGATTTTCTTATATATATATTGTTTGTTACTATATTGGGATATATTAAACTCTTATACGAGTGTATGGTTCTTGTTCTTGTTGTTTTTGTTTTTTATCTATATTTTTAGTTTAAAAAAAAAATCAAGTTCAAACGTAATTTTCAGGTTTGCTTTTCGTCATACTCCCCCCCCCCCATCTCTCTCTCTCTCTCTCTCTCTCTCCTCCCCTCCCTCTCTCTCTGTCTCTCTTCTATCTATCTATCTATAATTCTCGAGTGCATCTCTTGCCATCTTGCTTTCTTTCCAACCGCAAGAAGACAGAGATGCGTCAGCGAAGTTTCCTGTTTTCACTTTCTGTCTGCTTCTCTATTCTGCATCTGTGTGTCGAGTGATATTTTCCTTCACCCTATCCTCCGTTTTCCCTTTTTTTTCAATCTCTCCCCCACCTTTTTGTGGAGGTAGAATTAGTATATGCCATTCATTATCTCTCAATATGTCTTCTTTAAACATTCTTCATTAATTCCTAGACACATTGTCTCTAGAAACTTGCAAAACATTCCCTCACCCCCTCCCCCCCCCCCGATTATGCGTGTCCACCTCTCTCCTCCCCCTTTCCCCCTCTCTATTTCTCTATCTCTTTTTTTTTCTCTCTCTCTCTCTTTTCTCTGACTCTCTTAACTATTTGGCTGACCTTGAGGTGTGCTACACCTGGTCACCTTGCTTAAATGTCAGCATGAGACTCAGTATGAAGTTGAAAGACATTTCTCAACCCAGGGGCGTTAAAGGTGTCCAAACTTGAACACGACTCGTGAATCCTAATGGAGAAGCACATAACGAGTAGCGTGAATGCATAATGTATGTTGCCTAGAATATACTTCAGTGCAATCAACAAGCATCATCAAATTCCCAGTCCTGTACATTTTAATACAGGTTGAGTCAGCTTGAGTGGGATTAATATAGCTAGAAGGAATTAAGTTACTAATGCTGGCAATATGTGGCTGTGAAGGCACATATATTTTTCTTTTGGGCAGTCAAGATGATTGTCCTTATATTTCATTCTTTGAAATATGGCAATCTTTGTATGTAAAACTAGTACAACCTGAACAGTCAAATCTATATGCATATCATATTGTCATATCAAAATGAAGTGCATAATTAGGTAAACTAATAAACGGCAGCATATGAACAATGACCTCTTGATTTTCTGTTTTTTATTGGTTCACCTCCCTCGATTTCTGACCCCCTTTCCCCCTCTCACCTGTCGCTTGGGTTCGATGTACCTTTAAAATGCCAGACTGGCGGAAGTCGTCATCTTCATACTGCCTCTTCTACATCTGGAGTTCGTTAGCGATTATTTGTAAGCCTCGATATTTTTGAGTGATTGTGACGTGAAAATAAGGGAAAACACAGTCTGCACAAGATGGTGCATGCTAGCCCGGGATTCACCTGGGCTTTCGTGGCGCTTGAACTGTGCAGACGTAATTTCATTTAGCATAAAAGTTGCCAATAGCCAATATCGCATCGATCATAACCAGAATGAGAAAGGTGAAAGTATAAGCGCCTTTTCCTGTTACGTGGCTTGCTTACATGTTAGAATATTAGGTAGTCAAAAGTCATCCAATTACATACTAATGTGCCTTACTATATAAGGCCACCCCCACCCCCTCCCGCCCACTGCCCGCATGCCTTTTCTTCTCTTAGTTGTCACTCTGACTGTCTTTCTCTATATCTCTATATCTCTCTTCCCTTAATTTCCCCTCTTTTCCAGGGCATTTAAGTTGATAATCATACTCACTTACGTAATGTGACCTTAGCCTAACAAATTCGTTTTCACATTATTTGTTTTTCTTTATTTTTCAATTTTGAATTATCGTATATTATAAATTATATATATATATATATATATATATATATATATATAGATATATATATATATATATATATATATATATATATATATATATATATATATATATATATATATATATATATATAAGTTTCTTTGAGAATAAAATGTGCTTATTGCTTCATGTAAAAAAAAAAAAAAGAATGTCTTACTAAGTTGCCACTATACATGTCACATGCTTCACTATTGGCACTTCTTTCCCGAATTGTCTTTGGATTACAATGGTATTCTTTGCCCATGATTATGGCATGGAATCTACGCCTTTCAGATAATAAATGAGATACTATCTTATATCAATATGTTTAGTGTCGTACTGGACCGCAAAGTTGACATTGAATGCTCTGCATGTCATCAGTGAAGGCAAGAATTAGAAAAAAATATCACTGCAATTGTCTGCAAAATGATCACATCTCTCACATTATAATATCTTGATAAAATATCAGCATATGCGTGCATTTTGCAACCTTAACGTTAAAGTGGAAGCCATGAACTAAATTGTTTTCGTGTGAATTCTGAGGATGGACTCCTTTTTGCGTGGCGTTTATTTTACACGGGTTATTGTTTTTACCTCATTATAGAAATATCAGTAGAAGCAAAACGAAAAAATATAAATAAACAAACAAAGAGACACCATGCGTTTTGCAAAGACTAAAATATTAAATTCATTTAAGGATCATTTTGAAGAATCAAAGAGGTTAGTGCTGCATAAGAACTCGACTATTCACGACCTCGAGTTTCATGTTATGACTGCTGTTCCAAGCTGTTGTTGTTGTTTTTAATTCGGCTTTTTGCTGTCTTCCATTATTCCGACTCACTGCCGTGAGCCCATAAATGTCATTCTGCTACAACCCATGATGTCACAAAAAACATTTTAAGAAGATTAAAAACTCCCTTCTCAGGAGAGAAGGTATGAATGCTTTTAGACTGAGAATGATGTTTACGGTACATAGCGATGTTTAGGGCTCTTATCAGGCTTTTAGAAGTTTCTGACATGTCGGATGTGCATGAGAAAGACGTTATATCTTAGTATTTTAAGTGCGAGATATGACATATTTACAACTCTCAGTTTCATCCATTCTGTATACAATGGTCAATTTGTTTAGAGTAACATTGCTTAGCACGTAGTTATTCCAGCTTTTTATCTTGAGATAAAGAGTTTGATGTTGGTCACATCAGGATATCAAAGGTTATTGAAGTAAATGCCAGTGGGTAAGATACAAGGAAATATACTAAGAGGAACTGTATATATAATAACCTTTCTCTGTTTGTGAACATCCTAAAAGATAATGATTAAGAGCAAAGTCAAATGACATTCAAAAATAATTGAGTCGAAACAAAAAATCAGACTGTCTATAAGAAACTTTAAAAGGCATACACACACACACACAGTGAAAATCATTTGCATCGTGCAAAATAGAAACGTTACAAATTTAAAGCAATAGATGACCTAGACTCTTTAAAACTGAAGCGACAGGTATGCATAGTTTTACTTCCTATTCTGATTTTTTCAGTCTTATTGAGAATTTGCACTGACAATTTGACCTTTCAAATTTGATTTTTTGTTATAATTTTGTGTATAATTTACGCTAACTATATTCTATGCTTTTTGTTGGTGGATTGGATGTTTCGTTTTCATCTTGTCGTCATGAATGATAAATACCTCCTGAAATAATATATGCCGTTCCTTTCTGTCTATCACCATGATCATAATGCTATACCGGTACCTGCAAACTAATTCAGACTTCCTCCATAAGTTAGAATAAGAGTTTAATCATATCCAAATACAAACACCAAGCGAAGCCAAAATTTTGTTTGCTAACATTCCGAGGTTTTACTACATGGTCGAGGACAATGGGATACAATAAAAAAATAAACAGATTCTCCTCGAAATGATATTGGTAAATATGTATATATGGGAATTTGTTCACTAGGTCTCCCTCCCCCCCCCCCTCCCCTTTCTCTCTCTCTCTCTCTCCCCCCCCCCCCTCCCCTTTCTCTCCCCCCACCTCTCTCTCTCTCTCTCTCGCTCTCTCGCTCACTGTCTCTGTCTCTTTTTCTCCTCCCTTCTGTCCTTCTTTAATCTGGATATGACAGTAGAGCATTTTCATATTATTTGGATTGGTTTGTTGAATAAATAATACATGTAGGCTTAGTTACAGAAATGCAGGTGAGTAAATTTGCGTTGGAATACCGTAACCTACAAAAAAAAAAAAGTTCAAGCGAGTTTAATATATGCTATTCATCATGTTCATGTATTACTCATGAGCAATTCTCACCCTCCGACCCTCCCCTCCATCCCTCCCTCTCATCTCTCTCGCTCTCTCTCTCTCTCTCTCTCTCTCTCTCTCTCTCTCTCTCTACTTCCCTCTTTGCGTGTTACTGTATGACTTTGGCATTATAGAAAAAGGACAACATGACATATCTAAAGATTATGACACAGCATGGCTTATAGCAGGAAGTGGTTTACATATTACTTATTAGCGGCATTGTGTCTGCCCCGGTGTTTAAAATGTTGGCCAAAAAAATTATTTTGCAACTAGACTGGTGAACTTCGCTATGAATTATAAACTTGTTTCTATTACAGCACTTTCATATTTCCTGCCCTTTTCTTACCTTAAAGCCATTTACAAACTTATTATCATTTTAATTAATAGAACCCTTTACAAACTCCCATCTCCTTGATTATACAATGAGATGAACATGCACACTTCCTCCTTTTTCGATTATCTTCTTTATAAGTTTCTGTTTTTTTTTTTTTTTTTTTTTTTTTTTTTGGGGGGGGGGTAACTTTTGTTATCCCCACTTCTTTTATTCTCCGACATATGCTCCTCTATATTCTCTTCCATTATTTCCAAATTCCAATAGTTATTTGTATACCACTATCTGTATATACCAGCTCCTAGCTTAGCGTTGCGTATAATGTGATGAAAAATAAGCTGCCTTATCAAACTCTTTAGGTTAGCTATAAAACATTGCCTCCCCTCAACATACAATACAGCCTTCTATATGCGACATAATGTCGCCATATTAGCTAACTTGGCCTGCTTCAAGTGTATGTATTGTGATAAGAAACCATTACGAACTTACTAATTTAGTTACAGAAGTTTTACGAGTATACCTTACTGTCTGCCGACTATATAGATTACTTTTGTCGATTATGATAGAAGTTTAGTTATTGTTTTAAATTTCATATTTACAGTCGTCAGCCTTTTGAAATATATCTAGACTTAATAAGATTTTTCCGTGATGAAATAATAATCTTTCGAACATATCTCGAAAATGTTCAATGAAAATGAAACATAATTAAAATCTGTCCAATATAAAGTTATTAGGCGGCGCTCGTTTGACACAGTATTGTAAATAGACCTAACCACATTTTATTGTATTTGTTTAAGATTAATGTTTGGCTTTCGTTTTGCTTTTCATTAATGGGCTCTGAATTGTTTTCTTTTGACGGTACATCATGCACATGCCATGTTGAGGTATTAATACTTTCAAACTGATAATGTCTAAATAGCCCACCTAATGGTTTGTAGTCAAATCTTTATAGACGCCACACATGCCCTACATTGTTAACGACTCTGCCATTAAGTTTTTTTTCCGGTTTGCATTAGGAATAATCCCCTCAAATGACTGTATTAATATCAAGTATAAACAAACCGGTTTTTATAATGGCTTCATTAGGGCTATTACAAATGAACCCCCACTGTTATCAATATAAACATTTACATATTAGTGGTCTGCGAAACGGGAGTTGTATGTGTGTGTGTTGTGTATCTCGTAATAAAGTGTCCGAAGTACGTGAAGAACTCAGGCGCTGAGTAATACAGTTATTAGAAAATGTGTAAAATGCTTATATCCCGTGCAACAGGTCGGCGGCAGTCCACGGTGAACAACTGCGGACAAACCCCATCATACCCGGTTGATAATAATGCTGGAATTATACTGATATTACAGTAATTGTGGCGGAATCGGGCGAGATTTAAGCGAGAATTAATTCAATTCTCACCGCCACTGGTAATGTTCTTCGCTGCGCCTTGCAGCGTGACCCGTGCGGTTTTGACAGCTCATAAGAAGGTCTTGTAGAATCTATCATAATCGTGCATTTGCACGTCGAGAATGAGAATAGGCTGCTTTACCCTGTGCTGTGTATACTTATTTGTGCACGAGAAAGGTAGAATCCGCCAAAAGACACAGTCAAAGTACATGATCCTATAGCAGCACAAAATGATAATGGCACAATACAAGACTCCATTTGAGTATACAGACAATAAATTGACTGTCCATGATAAATGTGTGTTGTTGTTGTTTATATATATATATATATATATATATATAATCAGGATCTCAGTTCCTAAGTCTGTGCTGCTGTACCATAACTTTTACGATGATGGTGATAAATGTGTAATTACCTGAACGGAGCCAGTCGTGGACTTGTACACTAATTACAATTTCGATATTGACACAAATGACGCTCTTTAAATTTTAAGCCATATACTCTGTCATAAAAGAAAATATTAAAGATAAAAGGTTGTTGATATAGACTTACCGGTAAGCTGTCCCGATACTTGGCGGAAAAGAACACATTGAAGTAGAAAGATAATAAATATAAACTGTACAAAAGTTGATGCCAACATAGACGGTCTCAACACTGATGACGACGACGACGACGATGATGACGAAACTGTTGATGACCACGATGATAACGTTGCTATCGACGACAGTGATAATGAATGCAATTTCCTTCTTCGTCGATAACGGAAGTTGGCATTCCTAGATCTGTGCACCATATTTTGAATGTCAGTCACAGCACATGTGAGTCCGTGTTTTTCCATGTCTCTCACTCTTTCTCTCTCCTTCGACAAATCGAATGTTCACGCCTTGTGCATTATCTTAGCCTTGATTCGCAAGCGATAGTTCATGTTATCCTGCCTTTTTCTCTCTCCCTTCTCTTCTGTTCGAGCTTAGAAGGTTTTCATTTCCTCTAATCTCTTCATGTCACGGGAGATAATCTCATCTTGAATGGTAATACTTCGCTAATCGGACTAAGAGTTTAAACCGGATTCCGCTGATGAGATGGCAGTTTTAAAAAATTCAGTAGTTCATTCAGACTTGCTTTTCTCTTTCTATCTCCCTTTCTCTTTTAACCCCTCAGAATCGTTGGATTATACACCGAGCTCTATTTTCTCCCTTCAGGAATATGAAAATATGGATATCTTTTCTCCTAATCTCTCGTCCCACATCAGTTCTGTTTAGTTCCCTTACAAAAAAATAGGGGGAACCTCAAGCATGTCAAGAAAGAGCATTTGCTTTGCTCTCAATCATCAGATGATATAGGCAATGACGCATTCCACGGCGGATGCCTTCGACAATCCAACAAGATGTCTTGTTTTCGCCTCTGTCCTATAATTTCTTAGCCACAATATACAGGACGGCAGAGAGTGAGTAGGCAGTTCGACTTGGCTTTGACCTGTACCATAAACCGTACATGCAATGAGCAGTTATCTGAGGGTGATCTTGAGAGCTAAGGGGCTGGATACACTTCACGAATGTAGAAATTACATTTTCTTCTTCTGAATTCACCGAACAAAACGTCAGGAAGACAAATCAAGTTGAAGAGTTGATACTAAATTGTTGCCACTTGAGCTAGATAATTTAGCTGAAGCTGGAGTGACTGAGAATCCTCGATGAAGAGGAATTTATAGATGATCTGAGACCAAGATTTCGTTTTCAATCCAGGTACGCGGAAACTAAGGATAAGCTCGTGAATCGAAATGAATCATTAGAAGACGTTGCAAAAGATATTCTCCTTTGACAGGGCTGAATGTTTGGTAGTTATGCTTGAGTGATGAGGATCCAGCAACATCCCAAGGTAATATCCAGGTAGGAGGATAAAGGTGGATGAAGTATTTTGTTTTTAAATCGCGCGAGCTGCATTTAGAATCAGAGCTCCGCGCGTGTCGGCTATCTTATGTTGCTTCTACGACGTATTCCCCTTCTCCTATCACATAAAGGTTGCATCTCATGAATAAATGATGAGGTTGGGCCGCAAGGTGTTCCACGTGTGCTCACCTAGCCGCATCTTCCGCGAATGCCACTGTATGCTTCACCAAGGTTTCAAAGCAAGTACATCCCGCTCTGTTCGGCTTGAATAGCGCGTCGATTCTCAACGTTCGACACCGTCTCGAATGCTGAGGCTTAAAGATTCAATGCGTACGTCGTGATGGATTTCGATCTCTTTCCAGTTGTACGACGTAGGCGGGCTTCGTGTAACAGTTTAAACTTTATTTCTGAGAGATTATAAAAAGGACTCACAGCAGAGCAGATATAGAGGAGAATTTTTATTTTCGGAAGAATGAAAACGTTCGCGGCCAAAAAGAAATAGGTTACCCGTTCTCTCCTCTCACTTCACGGCTGCTCACCCCGGGGGTGAAGAAGGGCTTGCAGTGGGGAACTTCTCCCTTTTCACGTGTCCCTCCTCAATAATCCTTATAGATTTTCACTTCAAGTGGGTGTATCGTTCCTCTGTCTCGGGGACAGTTTCTTAGTTTGTCCTTAGTTAAGGGAGAGTGGTTGTTCTTTTTCCCCCTATCCCTCACTCTCCAAAACACACTCTCGCCGTATCCAGGAGCGCCAATATGATCCGAACCTTACCCGATAGGTCCCGCGGACTGAAATGAAGATCTCTACCGAACAGATAGCTGAGTGCATGCAAGCGAACCGGACGGGTCCCTTTTCTTCTTCTCTTTCTCTCTTTCTCTCACTCACTCCCTTTCTCTCTTGACTTGTGTACATGTATGCTCAAGTGGGCAACAACAGAAGGATCGGTAGAGATGATGAGCTTTGTGTAGTATCTCACCCCTCCCCCCCCCCCCCCCCATCCACCCTCGATCGTTACACGCGAATTGATGTTTGATGTTGGTTGTGAAAAGAAAAACCAACCTTCCTTTATCATGTTAATAATAATATACACCGACTCCTTAAAACATGAATGAAGACAAGACAGAGAGTAAGTTGGACATAGTAAGACAGAGATAGAGAAAGGTATATATAAATAATTTGTACATATTATATTGGAGATAAAGAGAGAGAGAGAGAGAGAGAAGGGTGGGTTGATGAAAAAGAAGACATATCGAGCATCGGTGAGAGGAAAAGTAAGAGAAAGATCAGATTATCCTCTGCTGAAAGCCAGAAGGCCATTAACAAATAAAATTTTACATAGATTTAGCGCCCTTCTGGCTCTTAGCAGAGGTATGAACCTTTCCATACCTCAACGTCCAATCCTAATAATTTCCCCCTGTATCCTAACCTCCCCCACCATCATCATGTCCATCGTCCACCCCTTGTGTGTTTTCTTTGTCAGAATTCGTAGATATATATATCAGCCACTGCTCACTATACTCAATACTCACAAACAGCACACGCTTTTGCTTTTATCAACCTGGTTAACAAAAAAAAGGGACCAACAAAGGCTCATAACCACAAAAATGGGTTAAATGAACAAGAGAGACAAACGAATCATCGGACCTTTGTCCCGTAGATCAAACATTAATTGTAAGGCATTGGAGAACCCCGCCCTCTATAAAAGCATGTGGCTGCATGAACCACTGAATTATCGAATCAAATAAAAAAAAATATAAAAAATATATCGGCACACTAACGTCATGTGTATAAACTGACAAATGATTTTTTACGCATTTAACACATTTCTACTGATAATGTAAATATATGACGACTGCAGTTTTTTTTTTTTCCTGAAATGGCATTTTTGTTCGAAATTTAAATACCATTTTCCACCTGAAACGTTTTTTTTTTTCTTTATGTAGGAATACTTGTCTAATGATTAAAATCTTAATTTATGAAGAATGACACAACAATTGTAAAACTAAACGGTGAATCAAGAGGCAGAAAATTATGTCGATCATAATATTTTGCATTACAGTATTGTATTTGCCAACATGCAAATAGCGTTACATTGCTTAACCTTGCCCTCACCGAGACGGGAGCATGCGAGGCCAAAAGCGTACTAACCCCAATCGACCTCCAAATCCCCCAACATCCACCCATAGTTAAACTTGGCCTTATACTCGAACTCCAATCAGACGATTGTTTTCTTCGTTTGTCAACGATCATGACAAACATTTACCCGCCGAGTTTAAACAAAACCACCTCTGTCATCGCAGTAATCGTGAGGTATTTTCTTCCTCCGGTCATTGGCGATCGATGGGGACTTTACTTTTTAAGGGAAAAGAAAGGAAAGGAGACCGGAAAATATGCAAAATAGAGACGGAAAGATGGAGATATGCATCACCCTGAATATCTTCAAATATCAGGATGACCCTTCGTCTTGTTGAGTGCTGATGAAACAGAGGAGAGGGTTGTTCATTGACCTTTCATGATATAAATATAGGGAGAGAGAGAGAGAGAGAGAGAGACATAGAGACAGAGAGAGATTGGGAGAGAGAAAGAAAGAGATTTGAAATAATTGTTTTGCATTTTTCTTGTTCTGCCTCCCTAACAAAAAAAGCCCTGTTTGGTAGTTTGCTACTAATTCAAATGACAATTAACGCCTATTTAATTCGTGGTGACAGCATTTTATATGAGATTTTTAAAAAGAAAAGTTCTATGCATTTCACACTAGAAAGATGTATTCGCTAACCGTAAACACTTAGCATCTCTTGTAAATCACATGTGGGCTTTCGTACTCATTTCACTAAGAAGACAAATACATAGTTACGCGAAAAGTGGCTGAATGCTTTACAAAGTACTGTAGTGAATTTCTTTCTTCTTCCTTTTTTTTTAAAATCTGGATGTTTGAATGTGAGGCAAAGTACATGCACAAATATTTGGTTTCAATTTCATTTTGCCCGTATTAATGAACAAGCACAGTATTTTGACCCGAAAAGTGTACTGGAGACCTCACCTATTCCCTAAAGGGTACTTTATAATCAGACCCAAAGTGAGCAATTTGTTCTTGAACCCCCCTACCTTTGTGGCCATGATAACTACGTGATTTCAGATTCTTCTCATATTATTCGAAAATTTCTGACTAAGATCTGGTAACTTTTCAGTGACATTATGCTAGTAACTCGACACCCATCATGTACGTCGTATGATGATTATATTCTTGATTGATGTGGCTTCAGAAAATCAGTCTGTCTATTGTACTGAATGGATGTCAAGAACATTATCAGCCGATGTCAAAGTGATTATCCATAAAACATGAAATAAGAGACGTAAAGTCGTAAGACATGTTATCCAAGTTCATTATTGTATCCAAAGTCGCGTTCTCCGTATGTAGGATATGAATTGCAAGTTACGGCCCATGATCGTATCATGGGATTAAGAAAGGGGCTTCATTTTAAACATCTTTCATGAAGTCACCAAACTGTTACTCATCCTTAAAGAGAACCCCGAGAAATGTCCCTGGAGTATAGCTCATGTCTACTAAACAGAAGCTCAACAAGTGGTCAAAAGATCTTATGGCTCTCGTTGTGTCTTTTCCATTCTTCTCTACACCCTTCTTCTTGTATTCATCCTTTTCTTAGATGGTTCTGCTTATCATAATACATCGATTGGCTTTACTTTGATATAAGAAGAGGTCACGACGGGTTAGAAGCCTCCTGAAACGCCTCAGATCACGCCAAGTCAATGGACTTATATATCAGTGAAATCCTAAGTCTTTTATCCTCCTAACCCTCTTTTGTTGTGGTGTTGGAGGGCTCAGCAGTGTGGGTAAATAGCTCTCTTTCGCAAAGCGAGAGCGGAGCTATTACCCCCGCTATTCACTCCCCATTCAAGAGAGTTTAAGAAGACTTAATTCTTCTGACACTGTATTACGGAGTCAACCGAGATGAGAGGGGTACAATCAAACAAAGCTTCAGGAATTTAGGTTGGTAAGGCTTTCAATTGGCTGGCAAACCAAGTACAATGTGGCCTATTGATTTGGTAGGTAATCATGGTGGTAATGATTTTGCTGCTGCCAAAGTGTATTACCACCTCATATACACCTCGTTACTACCTATAAGTTTCATTCATAGTGTTCGTTCCGTACCACCCTCTAAAAATAAATATATAAAAAACAACATTGGTGAAAAACTTTTAAAAAAACAATTAAAAAAAAAACAGATGCGTATATACATGTATATCACAAATGTAAAAATAAGAACAAGAAAGGGCTGATCTTTAAGTTGATTTTATTCCTTCTCATTTATTTTATCATTTCTACCTGGACATCATATCACATTGATTTCCGTGTTCTTGCACATTAATAATATATATATGTTTCATGAATTAATTCAATGATAATAGGACAGAATTTGATGTAATGCTTCTATCCGTTATATTATCATACCGGTTGCTTATTTTCACAGCCAATATTGTCAGATTGTAAATATTCGTTCGATTTGAATCACGTCGTGGAGAAGCATTCAAGCCAAAGTTGTAATGGCATTTCTCCTATGCATTATTTTACAGAAGAAAATGTACCTAGCGTCTTCTGAACAAGAAATTCAAAGAACATTTAAGTAAAAATATATCTTTCTAACATTTTATCAAAAATATTGAATATGAGTGAACAACAATTGTTAACAACGACATTGTATATAATCATTTGTATTCTAAATAATTTTGCAGATATGTAAATACTTTGTTATCCCAAAAGATGAATGTAAAGAATATTACTAGATACAATATCATTAATATCGTTCATGCTTACTGAATTTTAAAAAATGTCAAACTTTGTAAATTTAATACCATTTATAAGTGAAGATTTTTTTCATAGTTTGAATAACAACAGTCGTGGACAGTTAATATAATAAACCACAGATTGATAAACACAAATAGACGGGGGAAATATACGAAGCTGCTTTAACATTATACGGAACAAAATGTTACATAGGTGGTGGTTAAAATCGGTTATCAAAATGCAATATAAAACAAGACATAACACACACAAGGGCGTCTAATGACATTTTTCTAGAATGAAAATGATTGTTGATAACATCTGTATTTCTTAGTGACTAAATATTAGAAGAATAACAGACACCTTTACATTTTAAGGTATGTTACATTTAATGTTTAAATAATACAAGTCTATACCGAATGCGTTTGTCTGTATTTATCTTTTTTCTCTGTTATTTCGATGGTTAATCGTTTCCATCATGTGCACAGATTTTAAAGATGTTGACAACGTATGTTTAGCAGATATGGACGGAGCAACATTTTTTTTCTTCACATGCATACGTTTAGCCTCGATACATTGATAATAATTCATTGAGGAATTCTGTAATCTCTTCGTGATGGATCACATAGAAAGGAAGGGTCGCAAACTTTTGTCAATTGAGCGCATCTAATTGTTCTAACTGTTCAAACAGGATTTAGATTTTTTCCTTTTTTTCCCCCTTCTTTTTTTTAAACATGAAATATTTATGATTCGTATATTTCTCCTTTTTTTTCTAATGCACCTTTTCATAAGTTTAATGTCCTCTTTAAGAATTCTTAAGAATTCGACACAAGTGATAAAATACGCACTTTGTATACTTGTTCAATCATTTTTTCTTTACTATGTTCAGATGTTACATCAATTGAGACTCAGGCCCTACCGAACTTTTATGTTTGTAGACACGTAGCATGTGGCGCCTTGTAGTATAAGTCTTCTACCAAAAGCCAACGGCGTTCAACAATCACAACATCTTCCCTGTAGGCACTTTATTCGCTCTTGACATTCATTGACAATAGATGAGTTTTATGAAACACTAATTACCAAGCCAGCTGCAAATAATGGCCACTTTCTTGCAATACTGCTTTGTAAGTATTTCAATTTGGTCAACGTTTTTAATCACCCTTTAAAAAGCAGAAACCTCTGTTGTCCACGCAACCGGATCGTAACGTTGCGATTAACAATGTCATTGAATAACCTTGATATTCCAATTTGAATGCGCCTCAAAGGATTTATTAATGAGAGGATTACAATGGGTGTAGGGCAACGCCTCTGTCTCCACCACACAAAAGGTGTTCAGTCCTTTGGACGCCGTTAATTAGGTGTCATTTGATTGTGGGAGCATCCTACTGATCTAGGAAACCCTTGGACCAAATCCGGTCTGGTGAATTCTATCCTCAATGGTTTCTTCATACTTAATCGTCATGTTTTAGGCAATGGCAATTAACGCTAATTAATTGAATGAATAAAGTCTAAGTCACTGAGGAATAAAATGTACAATAACAGTTTACAACAGTTCACATTTCTTTAAAGTTCACTCCTTTATAAAATACCACAAATGTATTAAATAACACGATAAAAACTGCTTTCGAAAAATAAACTCAAGACAATTTCAATAGCCCTATCTATCACCTTTATAAATGTGCGAACATTACAATGGCGTATTATAAATATAAATGAAACAGGAGGAATAAACTTGACGAAGAGCTAAAAGGACATTTATAAGTTTGTAAAAGGTAAAACTCTGTTGATGGACCTTAGGTAAATGACTCAAGGTGGTAGAAATTGAAATATATGATGATGATGATGATGATGATGATGATGATGATGATGATGATGTCGACGATGATGAAAAAGTTAATGTATTTCACAAAGCCAGTAAAATTCCTATAAAATGGACTTTTTATAATAGAATTACATTTCAAATTTGAAATGAAGTGAGTTTCCTGAAAAAAATTATCTGGTAACGAAAGGATTAGATTTTATATTAGGAAGGTACATAGTGACGACGAAGGAGTTTGTTTTTATCCATCCAAGTGTGTTATTTCCTACTATAAGGCATGGGAGTTAACATTTGGCAAAATATTGGGTAACTAGTCTTAAGAAACCATAGATGTTGATGCCAAGGTTGGAAGTTATTATTAATAAAATGAAAATAAAGGTGAAGATTTTCATGCTACAGAATTGTCATAATTTGGTTATAATACACTAAATTATAGGTGTCAAAAAACGAAATAAGGAAAATCTTTTTTTTTTCAAAGGTAACCTATCATCTCCATCTCTTTTTCTGCTGTGAAAAGAGAAAAATATAAGATTCATCGTGGATCTTTTGTTTGTTTGTTTGTTGTTTTTTTTTAAAGAATTATTCTACCAGCATTTCAATGTGAAGGGATGATTATACCCTATAACTAACGATATTTAAACATATTTCTTTCTACAACCGACATTTTAGTGATATATTATATTACGTGCTTCATCAATACATGCACTTTTGTCTGTTATGTTTAAATCGATTCCGGTAGTATTCTATTTTTGCGAAGAAATGAAGTACTCTCCAGTGATTAAAGATTCTTTATTAATGAATTCTAACTGAAATTCATATAACGATCGTTATGCTCACTTTTAAAATCTCTAGGGGGAATAGGGGAAGAAAGCCCATATTTGAGTGAGGTCAATGAGAATTTTGATAAAAGTTTTCCCTCGCTATTTAGTCGTTGTGTCAAGGATATATATTTTGAGCTGGACTATATTTCTGAATTAATGGATCAACTTGGATCTTCATTAGTTTGGTGCACCTTTTGAAGTCTCCTGACCCCCCATACTGGTGGTCAACCGGGCTCTTGATAGTCTTTGGAAACAAACACTGTGGAATGATTCCATCTACCGCTTCCTCTCCTGCCCCTCCCCCACCTCTCTCTCTCTCTCTCTCCCTCTCTCTTTCGTCTAGACGTGCTCTTCAGCAATTTATTATTATTTGAAATTTTCTTATACTTCGGAAAGGGGGTCAATAGAAATATAAATAAATGAATAATGAATTAGAAAAGAAAAATAAGTAAAGAATATTACTGAATCAAAAAAAAAAACCACCTAAGGTTAGCAGAAAAAAGTTGTCAACTGCATATTCAATTCTCTTTTAATATCTGGGGAAACTGCCTCATCTCATGCCCCCATCCCCAAAATGGGCAGGTCACATTCAATGAAATCGACTATTCACATAACTAAATAAATTTATATATATATATATATATATATATATATATATATATATATCTATTTTTGTGCTTTTCATTACCAGAAAATCCAAAGTTTAAAATTTCAAGTATTGTCAGTTCAACACATAAATTCGAGTCTGAAAAAGAATATACAGAGATTATCGATATAGACAAAGATGGTGGGCGTTTCGGTCGCCCATATAGCTTTACAAATAATAACGGCACTCCCATGGTGTCAAATAAGGTGTTTTGCTGCTGAGTGGTCAAATATATATTTCAAAATGATAATTATCCTCGAATTTAGTTACCTATCCCCAATCTAGGATTAATGAATAAATTTATAATGATATCTTAAATCTAAATCTCAATATCCAGGTTAAGCCAAGTCGGGTCTGAAGCCTACTCTAGCAGTCCTTCAAGGCTCTCCTCATTATCACGTCAATCAGCGCCCATTATTGGCTCAGCTGATAGGAAGTAAAATGAAACAAATTGAAACCTGCCTTTTTATGTTTTGGACCAAGTGTATTGATTCGTTTATGACTATTGTTCAGACCTCGCATGATATACATTCTTACACAACATTGATTTCAAGAGTGTGTGATCTTTATCTCCCCCTTTGACACGTTACCGCTAAGTGGGGGTTCTTTTTCATTTTTTTTTAAAGGCCCCCGTGCGGATGGTGAGCAATAAGCTCAAAGGGAAAATTTACTAAATCACTCCTCAGTACAGCATCATTATTTTAAGGTTCAAATAATGAAGTTGATTGTTTCCCTGGTAAAATGAAGTTATTATTAAAAGAAAATCACGTCGTGATATTACAGGGAAAGCCAGCTAAAACAGTTAGTAATGTAGGCATGATAGGCCTATACACAGGGGCGGCGCCAGGGTATTTTGATAGGAGGGGCAAGACGACCTAAAGATGACGTCATATTTTTTCTCCATTAAATAACAGGGGTAATATAGAGTTATATGTTTAAGACCTCTCTTTTTAATACTCCTCTTTCTTCTTTCTTCCCTTTTCTTCCCTTTTCTTCCTCCTTTTCTTCTTTTTTTTTTTTTTTTTTTTCACTACTTGAAAAATCATAGGGGGGGCGGTCGCCCCCTCTGCCCCCCCCCCCTGTAGCACCGCCCCTGCCTATACAATGGGCCAAGAGCTCCTCGGCCAGGTAATTGATACAAAATTGAATCACATGAAGACATGAAAATTTAAAAAAATTCAAAAAGGGAGGACACTGAGCTCTTGGGAACTTGGGAACTTGGGAACTTGGGAACTTTGGAACTTTAAGCTATGCACCCATTATTCTTTCATTTCCATTCACATTTATGTCCACGAGAGCCTTAGTTACCAAAGCTGTTGTATATGTTATTTCCTTACATATATATATATATATATATATATATATATATATATGTTGAATACAAAGTCCACGTGTTGGTAAAATATAAAAAACAAACTATTAGAAATTTCATGCTTTTATCCAACTTCTTTATTTCCTCTCACGAATTTTCGACGGTATTCACACTGCGACTTGATAAAGACGTGTGAATACGTCAAAAATTCGTGAGAGGAAATAAAGAAGTTGGATAAAAG
This sequence comes from Heliocidaris tuberculata, assembly GCA_025618425.1. Classification (NCBI taxonomy): domain Eukaryota; kingdom Metazoa; phylum Echinodermata; class Echinoidea; order Camarodonta; family Echinometridae; genus Heliocidaris; species Heliocidaris tuberculata. The sequence continues at coordinate 13,697,447 of CM046835.1, read as the reverse complement.
CATGAAATTTCTAATAATTTGTTTATATATATATATATATATATATATACACACACATACACACACACACACACACACAGAGGCTAATGTTGTACATAGCTTTTAAAAGCAGTTTCATAAGCCACAATGAACTCAGTTTCATGAGAATAATTGTGGCCATCGCTGAAAATCTAAATACACCATTGACATTATAACAAGCCCAAAATGTACCCCTGGCATTATAAATTACCCTTTCGGATGTATGGTCCATCAAAACCTCAACGAATATGAAAAACAGGAACATTCCAATGCAGAGATCACGCTCACGACATGAAAATGTCGGCTTCATAACAATATTCAAGGATGCTTGCTAAAAAGAACTTCACAGAGAATCATTAAAATCCACGACCCTGTAACAAGTTTAAGATATGATCTATAAATAGGAGGAAGTCGGAAATATTAACCTATAGACTACGGGAAACGGGTGGCTCCTGTATAAAGCCTATGAAAGTTAAATAATTCAGTAGTTAACGAGTTAAGATTATTTATTTCAAATGCAAAGTGAGCAATTGACTTCCGTTCCGTTATCACACTGTTCAGTAGGCCTAAACTGGTAGTTAAACGGTGTAGGACTATAATGAGTAGATACCTTTGTATAGTTTACAATGTCAATTATGACATGTGGCAATATGAAGATTAACAGTTGCGCAAAAAGATTACCACAATCAAATACGAAGAATAAAACGCTCACAAAGAAAGCACCGCGAACATTGAGAAATATAACGATGCAATTACAATGTCCAAACACCCTCGTTTGATAAATATAACTATTATAGTAACGAGCCCATTGAAACTTAATAACGTTTGACTAATATCTCATAACGGATTAAAATTGGGTGCAATTCATCTTCCGACAAACAAGATCTTGGGCATTTGGATTGTCATAAACCACTAGAGAGCTGAATGGTATGTAGGCTATTTAAACAAGCCAAGTTGATACAAATCTCGACTGTAAACGATACTCTAACTTTTCTCAAGAGACTGTTATTTTTAGTTATTGAGAAGGGAAGGGCGCGATGGGACACGGAGCACTCTGTGGGGAGTGAGGGTGGGGGCTCATTGAAAGAGTCCGATTTGGGAAAGGTCCTGAAATTATAGAGAGGAGATTGAAGATTGTAAGACGAAAATGAAAAGGAGACGACAGAGTGATATTTTTTTTCTCATACAACATACGTGATGAAATAAATGAAAGAAAGAGGGGGAGAGAGAGAGAGAGAGAGAGAGAGAGAGAGAGAGAAATCATTAGGAGTCTGCAATGACGAGGGAGAAGGGTTTATGACAAAACAAAGTGGGAGAGAGGTAAACAGATATTAACAATGTAAGAAACTAATATAAAGACAGAGAGACAGATAAAGAAACAGAGGGCGATAGAGACAATAAGAATATTGAGAAGGATGGGACGGAAGGACTAGAGAGGGAGAGAAAGAGAAAGAGAGCGAAAGAGAGGGAGGGGAGAGAGAGACAGACAGACAGATAAACAGACAGACAGATATAGAGAAAGAGAGGGGTCTTTTATTTTTGTTCATTGTGCGAATTGATAGGATATACTACATGCATGTATTCTATCGTATGGCACAGGTGTAAGTGAAATACACAAGAGGGCGCAGGGATGGATGTGAAAAACAGAAGTTTGATTGTTACATTCTCGATATACGAGGCGCGCCGTTTTCAAAGTTTTGATATTCGGGCAACAAAGTACCACAGGCTTATAATAGGGCAGCGAGGTACCCCCATGTGTAATTTCAGTACATTTTCACAACAATAAAGGGTCAAAAGTTTGGAAACTCGAAGAGCAAAAGGCGTCAGCCGCCCTCGTTGAAATGTGCCCGTATATAGGCCTATGTACATTCCTATAGGCATTTATGAAAAATATATATTCACACATAGATTCTAATTCATCAAAGAAAAAAAGATGTAATGTTGGGAATGGATGTGAGAATATGAAGCACATGAGTTCAACAGTTAGAGTGATAAGGAGATCTTGAAAGAATCTAATTTTCCGATATGTCATCATCGAAGTGTTTATTATTTTGATTTGATTTAGTCGTTTCTGTGTTATCTTTTTGAAGGCACAGTTTCAAGAACTAATATAATTTGGATACAGTGTTTTAAAAGATATTCATGTTTATAAACGAAAATGTTGGCAATTAAGAAACATTCTGAATGTATAATAAACAATTCTTAAATACAGGAGGCCTTGAGTATAAAAATGAACATGACGAAGCTTAATGTGTTAAAAAAGAAAAGAAAACGAAGGACTAGAAAAGAAACAAACTAAAGCCGTAAACTAAAACTTACTTGTTATGAATAATAAAAATAGAAAAACCTCACCACCCCTTTTTGAAAATTCAAAATGGAATATAAAGCAATTTGGGGGGTAAACTATCATAATCAAAATTGTATATCAATTCTTTATCTGCTACAGTATGTTCTTACCATTGCATGTCAACGTCCTTGTATAAAATCTACAGAATCGAGAAGAATCATATTTAAACAAGGAAGTTACTGCTTGGAACTAAACGCATATAATGATGTTATTGCGACGATTGATAAAGTGGAGAATTGATCGTAATCAAATCAGGCTCCGTAACGTTTTTCTATCGTATGGGGCGGAGTACTTATAACAACTTTGGTGCATTTTGATTTATGTTGTTCGATGAAATAAGAAATTGAATTCAAAAACAAATAATCATGCCAAATTGTCCCTTTTACGACGGTTCGTAAAGAGTTTTGTTTTTTTCTTCCTTTGAAGTCATTATAAGTAAGTTAACATTACCCCTTTCATGATCTAAAAGATGAATTATTGTAAAGATGGAGAAAGTGCGTTTGATGGATGAATCATGGAAATATTTTTCATCTTGTCATGAATCTGCGCAATTGATTGATCCATTGCGCGTCATGTGGTAATTTACACGGGCCTCATGCAAATGAGCAAATTTCTATCAGGGATAACATCTGATGTTACAGTCTTTCTTTATAAAAATATAAATGTTCCTCGAACACAACGCTGGTGGTCACTCAATGTTGTTTTAGGGGAAATGTAAATGTCAGCCATTATTTTGTGTTTTTATACAGTCCTGATGAAGATCACAGATCGAAATCTTGACAAATAAAATAGGAAAATAAAAGCTACGACCGTCTCATGGTGATCATTTCTTTCACTATATATATATATATATATATATATATATATATATATATATATATATATATATATATATATATATATGTTATTTTGTTCTATCTTTATGCATTTCTATGCGTTACCCATCCTTTCACTTCCTCTTTCTATCATTTCCTACGTATTTCTCTGTATTTTTTCTCTCTTTCTATCCTGTCTCTTCTTTTTCATATATTTCTTTGATTTTCTTCATGTTATATTTTTTCTTCATATATTCTTCATCTTATATTTCTTCATCATATATTCTTCATCATATATATATATGTTCATCATATATTCTTCATCTCATATTTCTTCATCAAAATTTCCGTGATTTTCCTTCTCTGTCATCTTCTATTTCTGTCTTTGCTCTTGTATTTCTTTGTTTTGTCGGTCTTTTGGGCCGTCGGTCAGGGCTCTCATGCTATTGTTTTGTATCGTCGTGACAGCTATTGGGCGCCTTGAATAAAGATGTTGGGATCTATTGCGATCTACTTCTGATAGCGTGACGCGTAGGCATAACATTAGTTATTGTAGTCATAGCTTCGTGAATTCCGTATTTTGGTGGGGGATGTGTTTTTTTTTTCATAGCTAATCTGACTAAAGCAACATGATGTCATTAAAATCTCAACATGCTAGCCAACTTGACATCTTTCGTTACGTTAATATACATGACATCTGAAAACTTTGCTTATTTTTATTTAATAATTAAAATCGATTTCAAATTCCAATGGGAAAAGGTTAGTAATGAATTCAAGTATTCTATTTTAAAAGATTTAAATTGGGAGGGAATTTATTTAGGAGTTGAGATAAATAGTGTGGGGAAAGAAAATTTATCAAACCATTTGATTCTATTGGTTAATTATGACGTATCAATGTAGGAATAGAAAACACCCCGAAGAAATTAAAGCAACGATGTCAGAGAATTAGTTAGAGGAGAAAAAAAAATGGCTTTGGAGAGAGGTACCCTCTCACTACACCTTAGAAAGTGGGGACATTTTCATTTCCTTGATGAAGGGTGGTTATGGGGAGCTAAGTGCTCATAACATATATTCCGATAATTCCAAACTTTAAGTTGGAGATATAAAGCGGGGGGGGGGGGGGGGGGTAGGAGAGAGTGTTTTTTTTTTCTTTTCTTTTTATTCTTCTTCTTCTTTCATTCTTTCTTCTTCTTTTTTTTTGTCTTTCATTTCCCTTTTCCTTCCCTTTTTTTCCCTTTAGCCCCCCCCCCCCTAAAAGAAAATATATAAACTCCCATTCAATGATATATTATGCATATGATCGTGCTTGAAAATGTTATGTTTTGACTTATTGTCCATAGATCATTTTATTCTACAAAAAATGATTACATAAATTTGCACATATGAACCTGTCATCTAAATATACTTTTTATGCTATCTTACCTTGATTATTTGAGAGGATGTTATTTTGAAAATGAAAGTAAAAAAAGAATTTATATATATATAAATATATATATATATATATATATATATATATATATATATATATATATATATATATATATATATATATATAATTGTAAGGAAATAACATATACAACAGCTTTGACAACTCTTGTGGAAATAATATAATTGTGAGAAATGAAAATGAGAAAATAATGGTTGCGTAGCTTAAATCAAAGTTCCCCAGAGCTGTCCTCCCTTTTTGAAATTTTTGCCAAGGTTGAAAAATGTCTCTGCCCCCCCCCCCCCCTAGAAAGGAATTAATTTAATGAGGTTGAAGATTTGTCAGTCTGTCGATCAATTGAATGTGGTGGCGCCGAAACCATTGACCCGTCTTCGTGGTCTAGTGGTTAAGGCATTGGCGTTCTAAGCATACCCCGAGTTCAATTCCTGGCGGAGACATTTTTTCAACCTTTGCAAAAATTTCAAAAAGGGAGGACAGTTCTGGGGAACTTTGATTTAAGCTACGCAACCATTATTCTCTCATTTCCACTTCTCTCTCTCTCTCTCTCTCTCTCTCTCTCTCTCTCTCTCTCACACACACACACACACACATGCATATATATATATATATATATATATATATATATATATATATATATATATACATATATATATATATATTTATATTTATATTTATTTGCTAGATCAAACAGAGTGAAACAAATAATAATAATAATAATAATTAGCAAATTAACAAAACTAAAGACATAATATGTACACTACTTATAACTTGAAAATCAAATAGGAAACTGAAGAGGAAAAAGGCATTATAGAAAATGAAAGTATACAAATAAATGAGGAAAAGTTATAAGGCCAAACAGAAATATCATAGCCATAAACAAATAAAGAACGATAAAGCCACCTCGAAAATGTATGACAAATTTCAACATGCCATTTATAACAATGTTTAGCAGAGAAGGCGCCATTTAACCTGATTACCAATGAAACACTGCATTATCATGACTGTAACATAATTTCATTACTTTACGGCGAATAATGAAAATGGAAGCAACTAGCGTGACAGTCACTAATGGGACTATTCATATTTGCCTTGAGCCTAGAATGATAATGATGATGATACGCGACGCTTGAATTGCGACGTGATCACAGAACTGAAACGAAATTATACGAAGAAAATAAAAGTGTCGTCATGACCAAAAAAGGGATAGGGGCTAAGTCTGATAGATATAATACGCCATTAATGCAATTAATTAATACAAGCGCGCCAAATACGTTGAATGGGAGGGGGAATCGTGGAACAAATAATTAATATAATTGATTAATTTCTTGATGGGAAGCGGGTCACCAACCTACAGATAGTACTTTTATTCCAATTTTGATATTTATTTATTTTTCTTAAATAGTGTTGTGGTACGCATTTCCGTACTCTTGATATTGGGAATGTCCTATCCATCCTTAGAAATTTCGAAGTTTAAAGTACAGATTGTAGTGCTATTTTTTTATTTTGTCTTTTAACAGAAACTTTAAGCAACGAAACATAATTACTCTATATATAGAATAGACTTATAATTTTGAAAGTTTATAGTGCGAATGTCTTATAAAATGAATATATAAATATGTGCATGTACCATGTTGACATATTTTATCACTTAATACTGAATAGTAAATACTGGAAACCGCTTAACTTGGGCATGTTCACATCCTAAGAAACTAAGCATGCTAAGTAAGTATTGCGAAAAGCTACAAAATACATCCACAATGAAATTACAAATACCAGATTGTTGTAGATTGATTACGAGAGAGAGAGAGAGAGATTCCCATTCGGTGATTGTAATAGAACAAATCAAATCTCTAACGAGGCACTAACTGCAATAAAAATGTGTATATGCCAAGCAAATAATAAACCGTTCTTTTGAAATAAGAAAAGTAATAATATGCAGTGACGTGTCCTGTCAAGTCAGGTGGTCAGTGAGGGGGTATTTGTGCCACGGAAGGTTTTAAAGATCGTATTATTCAGATAAAACGCGGGAGACCAAAATTACCAAGTACGCGGAAGCTTTAGAGGAGTCGTCATCTTCAGGTGTTGTCCCACTTCTCCGTTTCTCTTTCTTTCATATTTTCTTTCTTTCTCTCTTTCTTTCATTTATTTATTTATTATTTCATCTTTTCTTTCTCGCTTTCTATCTCTTTCTTTATTTCTCTCTCTATCCCTTCCTATTTTTTTTTTTGCCAATTGATAGGATGCCCATGTTCATCAGATTGGGAGGTCACTGGGATGTGAATAAGTTTTAAAACGAAACACACACACACAAAAAAAAATAATAATATTCTTCCTTTTTGAGAATAAGGCTGGAAGTGAACTTTATACAGGAAATATTCTAACACCTGGGGAGCGTTTCATCAAGCATTTTGTCAGTGATTTTTACTGACAAATTTGCTCTCAGCCAATCAGATGCAAGGATTTCAGTAGCTTATAACAGTTGTCGGTAAAAATCACCGACAAAACGCTTGATGAAACGCTCCCCTGATGTGATTTCAGATGAACTGAATTATGTAAATAATCAAATTCCTTTTCATTTCTGAAATGGCTAGTCTTGTTTTTATTCTTGATATATAATTTGTTTGAAACTGGGTAACGCTAAAACGCCCGATGAGATTAAACGCAGATTTAATTATGCAAAAAAGAAAATTTCGAGCTCCATACTGTTTTTTGCCTCACAAGGATGCATTTATTTTGTACGTAAAGTAATCTAAAACGGCACGTGGTAGTGGTTTTCACCTCTTGAAAATTAGTTTAGAAATGGGAGCAGTTGATTTTAAGGGTTTCATAACCTGGTTTTCGAAATCTTTTTGGTTTAAACAAAGCAATTTAATTCTCCGGCGCCATTCCCGACCTCTTGTTAGTTGACTCTCATATTAAATCAAGTAGTCACATCGGCTAGTTGAATAAGGTAATAGCAAAATGAGTAAGAGAAAGAGAGAGAGAAAGAGATAGAGAATGAAAGAGGGGAGAGAAAATGAGAAACTATCTAAACACCCTATGAAAAGGAAGCGGTTTTTTTTTTTCTACAATAGCAATTATGCAGAATATTTCTTTTCGCTATCAACATATCACCCCAAAACACTTTCTCTTTCTCTTTCCTTCTCTCTTTATCTCCCCCCCCCTCTCTCTCTCTCCATTTCTCTATTTCCCCCTCTGCCCCCCCCCCCCATTTTTATTTTCACTCTCATAAACCTCCCCCGCTCTCCCTTTCCTTATCTCTTTCATCCCTATTTTAACTATTTCCTTGTTCTCATCGTAGAAGTGGTCTCTATAATAACTCTCAAGTTTTGCTTTAATATGACTAGCTCTATTTTTTTTTAAATCCATATGAATTAGACTTACATTATATTTTTCAGTCATTCACTTGTCATTCATCTCAAAGACCAGTCCTCCAATTCAAGTTTTCACCCCAACCTTTCGTCTCTTTTCTTCAAAATCTAGTAATTAGACCATAACTCAGTTTCAAGGAAATGTTAAACTTCTCCTGCTTTGATCTTGTACGATTTTTTTTTTGTGTGTGTGTGTATGAGGTAAAGAAGAAGAAAATCGGCTCTTTTCAAAATTGATCGAATTATCCACCAGGATGGACTGTATAAAAATCAGGATGATGAGACTTTGGTATTGAAAGGATTAGTTTTTCTATTACATTTAACATAGTCATGTGTATTTAGCTCCATATGTAGCCTGCACAATTAAAGACCGTTAAGCAAAAAAACAACAACAACAACAAAAATAAACAGTAAGTTTTCCCTCACCCCAAAAGAAACCAATTACATAGTCAGAAGGCTTCAACGAATTCCAGATTTTAACGTGAAATATTTTGGATAATGAATCATTTCATGTCAAATACAGCAGTCAGAAGCTGCCTACTAATAATGAATGAGGAACAAAGCTTTAAAAAAAAAAGAAACAAAAAACAAAAAGCAAAATTAGAAGTTACATCTGCTGGTGTACAGGACTGTATTTTTTCCGTCAAAGCTCTTAATCCATATATTTGTTTTGTTATTCTTCTGTCCCTCTTTTTAACCTGTACCGTCAAACGGCATAAACCTGCAAAATTTAAAACGATAATCTTAATTCATATTTCATAACCTTCTCTAGTCACGAATACTCGTCCCTTTCTGTGGCATGGTGTGAAACTAATGACATAATACATGTGTTCGTCATCAAGAGTCTCGAATATAATTGATTTTAATGCGATTAAACTTTTCAAGTAAAGCTTTGTTCTTAGTCAACTTTACCATTCTTATTAAAAATGCACAGTCATGTTGAAAAATCGGATGTGACCGCAAGACCACTTGATTAATTACACCACTTTACACGACAGAACCTCGGTGCAGGCGAAAAGGTCATATAACTGCCCCCATTCTGTATTTCACCGATAAGACCAAGTGAAAAGTGCCATTTTATTTTGTTATAACAGAAATTCATCACAAAAAAAGGTATCAAATCATATTTGTCAGAAAATGCCAATGATGCGTTCACCAATCGGAGCATTCCATTTTTAAAGGGGTTGTATTCTAATTTAATTCCATAGGCAGATAAATGGAAACTAAAAAGAAGGTGAGGGTTATAAATTGGTATAAAATATCAAATCGTCCACTCGGCTTCAGGATCTGCTCTGTATTGTAAACACGCATGTGCCTCTGGTGTCCTGCGCGGGTTTTCAATTTCACATCGCCGACGTTATTTTTCATTGTCCGTGACTGCGTCATTTTAATGAGGAAATGATTTTCATTATTGATTTTTTTAAAGGCTGTGCTACTATCTAAATTTATCCTTATAATCTACCTATGCGGCTTGTCACTGGTGAGTGGGAGTTTTTGCTAATATTGTATTATAAAACATTATTCTTGTATTCCATAAAAAGATTAATGTAATTTTATTACGAATTGAATCGGCATTGAATGATGAATAAAAAAGTCATTATGCTATGACATTGGATTTTGATTATAATTTTAAAGAAAATATCCTATATCTTCATGTGAAGAATAAAGTAATTGATTTCTTCTTTTTATCAATCTGATTTTTATTTTGAAACATTTTAAATGACCATCATGTCTGAGAAAAAAGAAAATCTGCTCCTGGTCAAATAATTTTGGGTTTGTGTATTACAAAAGGAAAAATGCCTTCTTCATTTCGCTTTGTTTTCTATCCCCTTGAAGCGAACGCACACTCCCAGACTAAATGACCGTAGTTATGTTCAAATAAATGTTCATTGTACGGTACAGTATTGTATTTGGTGTTTGTTTTTCGTGATTAGCCGTATGTAGTCTATTAATGTTACTTCATAATCATTTTGCGTACTAGCCCTTATAACTGAATAATACCTTTAAAGTTTGGGGGAAATTTGCTTGCTAGATGTATTGTTAACAATCCAGTCATCAGACTCAGAAATGATGTAGAGAGACACGATTGCGAATCAGCATGATTAAACACTTCAACGCATCGTATAGATATTCAATTCGCAAACGGTTTGTCAAATTATGAACAAAATAGCAACACGTTGTAATGGATATTCATTTTTTCATCTTTATGTTTGTTGACTGTGCTTTCAGGTGATTTACTTGTCTCCGTGGTTCGTAGTAATCATCTTGTATCGGGAATGTGAGAAAGTGTAAGCGAAACCGGTAGGATCAATAAGGTCCCTGACTACTGGATGGTGCCGTCTAGGATCCTTTAAACGGTATGACGACAATGTGTGTGGAAATGGACTGAACTTGCTGGTTACTGTACACTTCTTGTAAATATCAGAGAAGTATGGACAAGGAATTGATATAACAAGTGATAAATATGGAATTCACAACAGAAATGACAACAATGAACATGATGGCCATTGGGGATTTATCGCCGACTGCTACAACTGAAATCGAATGGTCATGGCGGACGATTGATTGGTCCTATTCTGAAATACTTCACCTATGTTCTGCTGTCCTTGGGATCATTGGTAACCTATTGGTTATGTTAGTCCTTCGGAAGCGACGAGCCGCAGGCCGCTCCACAGATACCTTAATGAGTGCTCTGGCCTTTGCGGATTTCTTGACGTCGATCTTTACCATCCCTATGCCATCTGCAGCCACCGTTCCGGACTCCCCTCTGGGACAGCTGTATTGCAAGATGACGCTACCTGGATTTTTTCTATTCGTCTCGTTTACAGCATCGAGCTACATCCTCACGGCGATATCCGTAGAGCGGTTCTTAGCGATTGTCTACCCACTGCAGTTCAACCAAATTATGGCTCGGAAGCAAATGCTAGTCAGTGTGATATTCATCATCTGGACCACATCGTTCCTGGTCTATAGCATCTTCATTGCAACTGCTGTGATTGCGAACCCCATCACTCATACCTGCACTCTATACTTTCCAACCATCGCTGCGAAAGTTTCGCTCGGGTATTTCATGTTTATCTACCGTTTCGCCCTACCTGTCATTGTGATGCTGATAACCCAGCTGTTCATTGCCTGCAAGCTTCATCGTCATTCTGTTAAGTTCCGTGGCCAGGAAGCCGTCTCCTTTCACATCAAAGCTCGGAACCGCGTCCTCAAGCTAATGTTCATTGTCATCATCGTGTTCGTCATCACTTGGGGGCCTGGTCAGTTCAGTTTCTTTCTCTTCACCATCGGCGTACTACCGCCTACCTACATTGGAGGACCTCTGCATAAGTTCATAATCGTTTTCACCACCTATAATTCGTGCCTGAATCCTGTCATCTATATCGTATGGTTCCCTGAATTCCGTTTGGCGTTGAGACAGCTCTTCTCATGTCATCCTGCAGCAGCGCAGTCAGAGGAAGTCAAAACTGAATCCGTCACTATCTCCAGACGCGCTTCAAACATTTAGCATCGATTTAAATCGAACAAAATAACGAAATCTGTACGATTGTATTCTTTGTGGGTTTTTTTTATTAGCTCTGTGTAAATATCTTCGGTATGTAAATACGAGGAAAACGATATTGATCGAGCGTCAACTAAACCTGTTGCATTGATACACCAGTGTAAAATCATGGTGTTAATTTGCAGATGTTAATAACATGTATTTTCGAAGTAGATTTGATATTGCTTACAAGATATGTCACATAATTATGTTTGTCACTCATTCTCCTTGAATTATCATTATTTTCTTGAATCACTTAATGATTTTTAACAAAAATATTCCCATAGTGATGAGATGTCACGTAAAATGGAGATGTGCTAAATAGATAAGGGAAAAAAATGAGTGAAAAGTGTTAAACAACAATGAAACTTTACTGCCCATTATCCATTATCTAAATACTATATGAAGACATTGCCAGAGTCACCAGATAGCAGTAGATAGCTACATTTCAGGTAGGTACAAATAGGTATCTATCCTGTCGAAAGAACAAGCTTTTATGTCATCATGGTCATGTTTAGAGTTATTCGGATGTAAACGTGCATGTATGTGTAGTTCCAAATTGCTAAATGTATCTCTGATGGGTTGAGTTTATCCTGGACGCCTGAAATCCAGTTTATTTAATTAAAATGATAACTGTCATGACTGCAAACAATCTTCTTTAAAAGGTGGTAAACGTTTTCAAGTGACATGTATTTGTATATTTTAATGATATTGCTTTAGTTCAAGCTTCCCAACCTGAGTATATTAATGAAAATTATATCTATTTTAGACTTTCTGTATGATAAGGAAGCAGATATGTTTGAAAAGTCTTTGGTATCTGATTAAGTCATAAAATGTATCAGGGGCCGCGGAGCGTTTTTGAAAGTGGGGGGGGGGGGCTGATTTGATTTCACTCATTAATGCACCGGCGTAAATTCAGTTTAAGCAGTGGGGGTATGATCGCAACATTGAGGGGAAATTTCCAAAGTTTAGGGGCACCGATAGGGGCTATTTCTGGGGGGAAAAAGGGGGCACCTAAAAAGAGAAAAATATGAAATCTTTAAACATTGTCATATGTATCCTACATTGTGATTACATTTATAAGGATTTCAATTAGGTTTCTCTCTTACATGCTCTAATATAATTTACCTAATCATCAAAGTTTGCAGTTGGGTTTGATGATCTACATATTAATGTGCGAGCGAGCGAAGCGAGCGAGCAATTTTTAAGATCTGTGAGGCCGCATGGTGTTCAACAACATCTTATAAAGAGAAAAAAAAAGTTCTGGTCTCGGCATGAGAGACTGAAAAGACCTCTAATAAGTAACATAACTATATCAAATATAAATGTGAGCGAGCGTAGCGAGCAAGCCTTGACGAAATTAAAGTTGAGTTGCTTTAAATCGCTATAAATTAGGGGCACAAATTATGGAGGAAGAAAAAAGGGGCCCTTATCAAGAACGATAATGGCACTTATCAAAAAAGAAAAGGAGCAGGAGTATGTCATTTTTTTAAAAAGAGCAATTATCAGAGGATGAAACATGTGGTATTTGTCGCACATGAATATTGGCACTTTATACCAGAGGTAAAATGGGCACTTATGAGAAAGGAAAAGGGTGTTTTTGTTTGTTTGTTTTTTTTTATAAAGGAAGAGGGGCTCTTATCAGAAGAAATTGTACTTCTTAGAAAGAAAAGGAGCCCGTTTCAAAATGAATTAAGGAAAACTTATCAGAGGTGTAAAGGGGCACTCATCAGAGATGTCAAGTGTCATTTAAAAGAAGGCGGAAGGGGCACTTGTCGAATTAGAACGGGCACCTCTCAAATTTGAAAAGAGGATATGGCCACAGGTAAAGATGCACTTATCAGACGGAAAGGGGATAATTCTTGTGTCTAAAAAATGAGAATGGAAAAAAGGCAGTTATTGAAAGAGATTAATAGGTTCATTTGATGCAAATGATTTAAAAGGGAATTGTCGAAGGAAAGATTTCATTAGGAGTTTTATAAGAGATGAAAAGGGAAGAGGCTCGTTTATCATGTTTATAGAAATAAAATAAAGGTAGCACTTATCAGAAATAATAGGGGCAATTATAAGATTGGAAAAGGGGAACGTATTATAATATAAAGGATACTTATAAATGGGGAAGGGGCACTTCTTACTAAGGAAAAGGGACAGTTGTCAAGGAAGAAGGGGCACCTCTCAGATTTTAATAGGCCTCTGGCAATTATCAATGGTAATAAAATCAAATTTTAAGATTGTGGAACGGGCAGGAATATAAAGGAAAGGAGCACTTATCTAAAGTAATCTATGTAAAATGGGGAACTTCTAGGATACCCAAATTCCTGAAATACTGGGGACACTTTACCCCTTCCCCCACCCCACAGCGCCTGATTTTAAATAATCCTAAAATTTCTCTAAAGAGTTGATGCGTCATTCTGAATCCTGAAAGAAGACTGATGAACTTGTAGAAGATGTGATAGATAGACTGTCATTTTAGAGAATGCTCTACAGTCCCGAGAAGTCACGTGAAAATATCTGCGCTTGTTTCCTACAGTTTTGCTTCATTAGGCCTAGATTTTGCATTAACTGTGCATTAAATAGGCGGGGATGTAATATTGCCCATTTGTACCAATGGAAAACAGGTTAGTAATGGACATGGATGAGAGATTTTTATATATAAAATCGGAAATATCGGGACATTCAAATCATATCTTTAGCATTTTATTTGCATTTTATAGGAATTCTCACTACAATAACAGTCTTTTATATTAATTTTATCAATTTTATCAATTACTAGAAATGATTTCTTCCTTGAAGATTAGGGGGGATTTTTTTTTTTTTTTTTTTTTTACGTGTCTACTCAAAAAAGTGGGGGGGGGGGGCAGCCCCCCGGCTCCGCGGCCCATGTGTATTTTTATGTACAATATAAACCAATGCTTAATAATAACATATATGAATAGCATTTCATTTGTGGATTTACAGTATTACTTTAACATATATTTACACGTAAATTTACCGGGAATCATTGATGGAATACCACATGAGCTTGTAAAATCCTTTTTTGATACAAGAACAACAACATGAGACTATACCGAACACGTTTCTTTCCAATTTACATATTGAATTTTAAATATCGCTAAACAGAAATGTATAGATAAGAGAGTAATTCTAATTTGTACTAACAGAGAAGCTAATGATTCGAATTCAAAATTCAAGTATAGAAGTAAATCAATGAATAAAGAACTTTCAACTGAAATCATTATCTTTGGTTGAATGTAATTTAGCCATAAATAAATAAATTCAACTGAATTTGGGGGAGGGGGGCATGCTTAACCTATTATACGCTGAAGTATTGTTTTAATCTTGAAATACATTGCTATAATGTATGTTTCATATTTGCACATTCGTAATGAGATGCATAATGCGTGATGCTTTTTTGTATTACGTTTTGCTTGTGACACTGTATAGATTTGACCATAACAGTTTGAACCTCCGCCAGATTTGTTTTCTTCTTCATAATTATTTGTCAGCCCATTCTATAATCGATATTATAATATATTAAGGGTATTGTTGAGATTGAAGCTCTGGTAGATATATTTTTACGCCTTTTTAGATATTGATACAAAATTAAATGTTATTCTAGGCCTTCTGGAATATTAACACCATTTGCACGGCCTTTTTTTTTTACACTAATGCGTATGCGTGTATTGATTTTTTTTTAAATCAAGATATTTCTTATAGGCGTTTTACAAATTGTACAATATTGGTTAATAAATTGTAGGAAAAGACAAAAATAATTTTTGTGAACGATATAAAAATGTACCTCAAGAAAAAGAGAAGTCAGTCATGCAGATCTATACTCACAATCCTTTTTTTTTTGAAGAGAGGCAAAATGAAACAGTCCGCCTCTTGCTACATTTATGATAGACGTGGTACTTAAAACGCTGATAAGTCTTTAAAATCTATTTGTCCATCTTTTATTATCGTTTGGTTTGCATGGTGATTAATAAATACGTGTTGTGAAGCGTATCGTGTAAATTTATAATAATCCATTCCTTCTTATTCTCCTGTATTAGGTAAATAAATTAGACCATGAAGATTTATTTTTGTAATAGACAAGTAATCAATCTGTAATTTATGTTATAACCTGGCAGGTAAACCGTGTATTCCGCATGACAACATCAATTATGTTCATTCCGTTGCCTCTCTTTTAAATTCTTCATTTTACAGTATTTTATATGCTTCAAAATCTCAATATATATGAGAAACTTGTCACACCATCATTTAAAAAGGATTCTGCTACAAGAGTGGTAAGGTATGCATACTTATTATACGGCAACTTCTTTATTAAAAAAAAACAAAAAAACAAAAAACAAAAACGTACGGCAGTGGACATACTGGAAGGAGAATCGAGAATACGTTGACCATGCTGACACGTGATAAAATACCTTGTCCACAAAATATCTAACTCTGTTTACATGACATTCCCGTTCTCCTGTCATATCTCGACAGTGACGGAACAATATCTGTGTGCCGGGTAACTGAAAATGTGACATTGTATTTGAAATTTTTATTATCAAAAGTAGCATGATTGGTGAAGTATGTCAATTAGTTACCCATTGAACGTGATGATGTTGAGTAAGAAGCGTTCTCTTCCCCCTCGCTCCTGCATGTCACTAACACTTACTAGTAATAAGCGAGAAACATGAGATTTATAAGTCGTTTAAATTGTCTATTAGAGAGATTGATAGAGAGATTGAGATAAAGAGAGAGTGGAAGAGAGAGGAAAAGATAGAGAGAGAGAGAGAGTACTTTTTAAAATGTTGATACTGTACTGATAACTAAGCGGTCATGTCCGATTTTGGAACGCTGTCGCCTTCCATCATTCACGGAAAGCCCATTTACGCAACCCTCATGCAAGACAAATGGATCATCACCAAAGCGAAAGATTAAGAGGATCAGGAGTAGCACGAAACGCTCTATTGACTGCATATGTCACTTATCGTTAACCTAAAAAAAAAATAGTGAAAACTCATGGAAGACATTACTTTAGACAAGAACATTATTGATGGTGAAACAACGTGTTCTGTCCTTCCTAATTTTTAATGGTGTTAAGCAGTGTTGGCCCAGGTATGTTAAAGGAAAAATCAAAACTTTATCGAGACCACGTATACAAAGGTAGAAAGCCGTCGAGTGAAATCGGATACTTTGGGTCCTCACTCCCAGAATTTGTCATATAAGAGAACATTCTTTTTTATGTGTAAAAGAAGGGAAATAATATCAATAACGATAATAATAATTAAAAAAAACATGTGTACCTGATCTATTCCGACCGGTTAATGTTAATGCCAATCCTCTTCCAAATATCAGCAAAAACAACTAACTACAAGTACTGTTTATTGTGATAACAACAATAGTGAAAATCTGAGATTGCATCCCATTTGATAGCAGTAATGATGAACAGAGAACTTTGCAAATATTTCATTGCAGTCATTTATGTAATGATATAATTTGTTATTTAAAACAATGATATTATTGTCATTTGCTATGTGTTATTGTTACTTGTTAAAAATGGCTTTGATGAATGTGGAATCTAAAAACTAAATGCAATTGCACAGCGTTGTGCGTTTTTTGCTGGCAACATCACTTGAAGGAAACTTGTTGTTTTGAGTTACTTTAGCCTGTTTTATTTTTACGGTCAGCAAATCTGTGTGAAATGCCAATCGATAACCATCACACTTTCTATTGGGTTGCACGCTTCATTTAAATCAAGAAATTCAAGTAGACTTATAAATATAAGACCCCTAACTTATCCTCTCCAAAGCATATTGTGCTTTCTGAATGGCTCTTCGAAATGATTTGAAATCCACTAACAACAACTTCGTATTTTGTATTTTCAGAGGACGACAAACCAATCAAAAGGCTGATGTTTCACGAAGTTTGTAATGGATTGTGGGTGCTTCAGAGGGATATTGGTGATTTTAATTTTTAGACAAAATTCTATGATTCACGAAAGAATTTAAGGAGAATTTGCTTCCCGTAGTTATTTCAGGATTTTGCGTTCGTTCGTTTAGCTGTCTTAATATTTTCTTAAAGATATTCTATGGTATTGTTCTTCTTTAAAACAGGAGCAGTGTAAAACAACCACGATTTGGAATATACATTATAAAGTTTCTTGCCTATCTAACTATGTCAACACAAGAGCAGCATTTATATTTTGATTATAAAGGAAATGGTTGACAACAAAAGGAAACGCACGTTCTATCACAGAAAAAAAAAAGACATTTTGTAACCCGTAAAAAGTTACATTTTCCTCAAGGAATAAAACAAAAATATTTTCATCATATTATGTCACCTTCTTAAATTGTTTTTGACACAAAATCAAAAAGATACATAAATACAGGCCAAAGTCAGAAGCATGTTAGTATACTATTAATACATGGTTGGGAGTGCGTTAGTGCGATCTGGCAACACAAAGGTTTTTATCGTGGTGTACTAACACACGAGGCGTAGCCGAGTGTGTTAGACACCACGATAAAAACCTGCGTGTTGCTGGATCGCACTAACGCACGAACTCACAACCATGTATTAATAGTTTTATAAAACGGGTCCACAATTTTAGTGTTTTCTTACAATCTTAGTGTTTGATCCGGATTAGCCGTGTGTTAGTTCCCTCGCCGTGCGTTAGTACTTTTTTTTGCACGGTCACGTGGTGTTATTTGACCAATCAAGATGTCTACATTCTTGAACCCGTTTTATAATACATAATTGCGACAAAGTGATCGACACGTATATTCACGGAGACAGAGAGACAATCAAGGAAAGATTTTCTATTCCCTTCTTTATCATCTCGCAACTATGAAGTCGAATTGTTATTATTTATCTGTCTGTAAGCAATGAATTAAGAGTAGCGAAAAAGTATTCAGTTACGAATCTCAACGTGACCGTGATCGTTTGAATTGTGATCCCCATCAAAGATAACTGGCACAACTAAACTTATGTTTCCCCGTTCTATAACCAACGGACCATTTATATCAAATTTTCAGTCAACGGCAGTACTTGTAGATCTGGCGTCCATCAACTTCCTGTCTTAAGCAGCCTCATTGATGAAAACCGTGTGATAGAAAATAGAGCTTGCACATTGAGGACTAAAGATTATTTTTACTCCAGAGTTTCTCCGCTTTGAAATAACGAAATGGCTGAAGAGGACGCTCCGCTCAATTCGACCTTTCCTCATGTTGAGTGGACATGGCGCCCATTTTCCTGGACCTACTTTGAAGCTCTTCATCTGGTGTCTGCTTTGGTGGGAATCGTCGGTAACTTCCTAGTGATACAGGTTCTCAGTAGGCGCCGGGCTGCTGCGAGTCGTTCGACGGATACCTTGATTGGCGCTCTTGCAGTTGCTGATTTCCTGACGTCGATTTTCATCATTCCTTTGCCCTCGGCTGCGACCGTCCCGAACACACACCTAGGACAGCTCTACTGCAAGATGACACTCCCGGGGTTTTTCCTCTTTGTGTCCTTCACTTCGTCCATCTACATTCTCACCACTGTCTCCGTGGAACGGTTCGTGGCCATCACATTTCCGTTGCGCTTCAACCAACTCATTGCCCGAAGACGTATTCTAGGTGTCGTCATTTCCATCATCTGGATCACTTCGATTTTAGTCTACATAATCTTCATATCTACAACAGTCATCGTAGATCCTTACTCGCACACATGCAGGGTCAGTTTTCTGTCGCCTGTCTGGAAAGCCTTGTATGGCTACTTCATGTTCGTCTTCCGTCTCTTGTTCCCATCCACCGTCATGCTCATCACGCAAGTGGCCATTGCCTGCGCCCTTCATCGTCGCTCTGTTCGTTTCCAGGGTCAGATGGCCATGTCGTTTCACATCAAGGCCCGCAACCGCGTCCTCAAGCTCATGCTGATCGTCATCATCGTCTATATCCTCACCTGGGGACCAGGCCAAGTGAGCTTCTTCCTCTACACAATCGGTGTGCTGCCACCGACTTACATCGGGAGTTCGCTCCACAAGTCCATCATCCTTCTCACAACGTTGAACTCGTGCATGAACCCTTTGATTTATATTGTCTGGTTCGGCGAGTTCCGTGTCGCTTTGAAGCAAATGTTTTCGTGTCAGAAGCAGGATGATTCATCTCCCGTGTTTGATAATGTTCCAGGATCAACGTCTACTAGGCAGAGGTCAGAAAGTAACATATAATTATATTTTGTTTTAAAAAGCAAAACAATTTGTTTACTGTCTTCGAAAGTACAGAAAGCATTACACTTTAATCAATACACAGTTCAAGATTATTATATTATTCATTTGTTCGATTGTTACCTGATATATTTTCATATAGCATCAAGAATGTATCCAAGCTTTCGTCAGTTATCATGTGAGCACTGTGATTATAGCCGTCATCATATGCTGTTACAGTCGGGCTTTTCAGTCAGTCAAAATTGTAGTTAACATCTTGCTGCCGTATTTTTAGTGGCTGATAATGATTCATAGCGAGCTCTTTTAATAATCAAAGTGTTTAAGCATGGACATTTTTTTTCAAAATAAAGAGCTGTACTTTCGATAATTCAACTTGGATTAAACGGAAGTAATAGTATTCTATGATGATGATTTGTCTATAATTCAAAAAAAAACTTATTACTATCGCAATTCTATTAACCACTAAAGGTCATGAGCATTCATAAACCAATAGCTCTCCCAAAATTGAACAGTCGCGTAATTTTTTTATATCAAACTATACTTGCAGCGTTAAAGCAGTAGCATTACCCATATTATTTCCTATTGTAGGATAATAATAATATACTCATTCGTAGATAGTGCTTTGAGCTGTTCATCATGATGATAATTTTCAACAAAAACAAGGGAAACAGTGGAAACGTCACAGTCACGAGAATCTTCTTATTGAACATTTTCATCTTCTCCTGGCCAATGATGAAGAGATTAAAGTACACGTTTTATGAAAATTCCATATGCTGATGATAATCCAAAGATAAATTTTTTTTAAATAAAAATAAGCAAAGCATTTCTTTTCCAAAATAATTATTTTCCAAAATGATTATGGCCTCTTTGTCTTTGCACGTTTGCGAAACCAACAAAAAAAAGTAATAATATGAAATGGCAATTTCTCTTTGAACATGCAATTTTACCTGAAAAATATATGAAATACATTGGGGAAATACTAAGACATTGCAAACCAGAATTTCTCAAGAGATTACTGACTCTCAGATGTCGAATTATATTACTACATCCATACTAAGATATGATACAGAATTACACAAATTCATATTATGTGGTATGTAGGCTCCTATAGCTTCGCCTTTGGCTGCCCTACTTGTGAAGCTAAATAGTATTTTGAGAAGATATTTGCATAGTCTTTATAGATGCATGTCTTCGCCCCGCACATATCGGTCTGCCACGGTCTTCTTGCTGGCAAAAATGCAACAGTAGCACAGGATTAGCGTCTTGTTTTCTCAGCATTTAACATGCACGCGCATAATTATTTTGAATAATACTAACCCAGAATTTTGTATGTGTCAGTTGTTGTCAACTTTTCAGTAGATCAGTTTAAAGACCAAAATGGATAAAATTATTTACGAATTATTCGGCGAGAATAATACACACTAAAAATCATTTGTTAAACAAGAGAGGAGCAAGGTTGTCAAAATCAAGTTAAAAGTGGTATATGTATGGAGTGGTATTGTGTTTTTGAAAAGAAAATTGATGTATATAGACCAACCTTTTAACTTTTAATTGGGGTATTTTTTTTATTGGATGTAAGATTATTCAAATAATTGAATGGCTCTTTATTTTATAATAATTGATTGTTTGATTGATTGTTTGATTGATTTCATGATTGTCTGACTGACTAAATGAATGAATGATTGTTTCATTGATTGACTTATCATTTGTTTGGTTGATTGAATGATTAATCGAATTCTTTTTATTCATTGACTGATTGATTGACCGATTTACACAATCATGCTATTTCTTCCTTTAAAGAAAACGAAATGCGATGAGGTCCAGCGAGATCACTGTCGATAAGTACCAACCATGCGAATGCATTGTATGTCTTTGTCTTATTTACGGTGTTATACTAGGCCCTAGCAATAGCAATGGGCATAGCTATATCTTTTCACTAGACTGTAACACGGGAAATATTTGCTGTAGAGTAAAAGACATGTGTTTTGATATACATGTATATCGATATTGATTTCGCTGGACCTCAATACAAAAAGAAGAAATGAAAAGGCGAATTACAATAATAAATCAGAGAAACGAATTGTTCAAGAAACAACGAATAGTACATGAATGTATGATATACGTTTTTAGAGTCCAGATCCCGAAATGATAGGCATATACGTTCGGTGTCCATGATCAAAATAAAGAATGGAGAAGGGAGAGCGAGAGAGGGGGAAGGATGAGAAACAAAAAGAGAGAAGGGAGTGGAGAAGGAGAGGAGGAGAGATAGATTCATTAGAGGGATAGAAGAAATAAGAAAAAAGAGTAAGTGGGTGAGACAAGGTGTGAAAGAACTGCATAAAATAAAATAGATATCACATATGACGAGTGCCAAAAAAATTGCAGAGAATAGGATTTTTTTTAAACCTAAGATACACAAAGATAAATAGTGCACTCGGAACATCAGAGTTTCTTGAACCCAGTTTAAACCATTTTAACTGGGTCAAGTGGAATTTTAGTACGGAGCTATACTATCACTGATATATTTATTTCTCGATCAATAAGGATATGCTGAGAATGGCTGTGACAGAAGGCAGAAGTGAAAGTCCATAAATTAATTACAGGTGTCCGGTCATAATGGACGGTGCTTGGAGAAAATCTATTAGCGCCTGGCCATGCTCTATACACCATTTTCTTGTTCTCAAATCTATACAGAATGAAAATGGGAAATCTGCCAATCGAATAGCCATGATAATTATACAAGAGTGCATCGCTCGAGACAACACCTGGGTCTGTCCATTTTCAAAATAGGTGTAATGTCATGAAGATGACGAATCGGAGATGTCCATGAAGTACAGATTTTAATAAGGAACCAGCAATGGCGTTTCATTATCATGATAATACTTACAATCGCAGTATTATGGCAGTACCGTACAAACTAGGGGTTCGCGGGGTGCGTGCGAACCCCCCCCCCCCCCCTTAGGAAAAAAAAGGGGGGGGAAGTCATTTTCGTGGTTGAATAGAGCTAAGAAAATATGCAAACATTGAAGAAGGAAAAAAAGGAGGGAAGAGGAAAAAGAAAAGGAAAAGGAGAAAAGAGAAAGTAGAAGAAAAAAGAAAAGAAAAAAGAAAAGGGAAAGGAAAGGAAAACAAAAACAGAAATAAAAGAAGGAAAAGAAAAGGGAAGGTAAGAAAAAGAAGGAAAAACTGGCCAATTTTTTGCTCGCTCGTTTCGCTCGCTCGCAAGAATATTGGAATTTTAATATTCGGGAAAAAGGCATCCCCCTTTGGCAATGGGCTGTAGCCCCCCTCCCCTGCCCCCGGATTTTCAAAGTTCCGATATTCATATTCGGGCAGCAAGGTGCAAGAATATCCAAATATTTGGGAAGCAATGTTCCCAGTTAATAGTAAGTAACTTGTGATTACAACTTCTGCACATTTCCGTCAAGAAAAGTTTTTAAAAATTTGCTCGCTCGCTTCGGTCGATCGCAAGAACACTGGAATTGTAATATTCGGGCAAAAGGCATCCCCCTTCGGCAATGGGCTGTAGCCCCCATCCCCGGCCCCGAGGATTTTTAAAGTTCCGTTATTCATTTTTGGGCAGCAAGGTGCTAGAATATTCAATATTTGGGAAGCAAGGTTCTCAGATAATAAAAAAATTGCTAGCTCATTTTGCTCACAACCATTTAGAAATTGAAAAGTTGATATTCGGGCAAAAGGCGCCCCCCCCCCCCCCCCCGGAGTTCCGATATTCGGGTAACCACCACTTCATATTCGGGCAGCAAGGTGTCAGAATATCCACATAATTTATTTGGGCAGCGAGGTTCCCAGATAATTATGTAAATTCTGTATGTAACTTTGGAACATTTTCACTATAAAAAGTTTTTAAAAATTGCTCACTCGCTTTGCTCGCTCGCCAAAATTTAGAAATTGAAAAGTCGATATTCGGGCAAAAGGCGTCAGCCCTCTTCTTGCGAAAAATGGGCCCAGATCAAGATCTCTACATCTGCGATTTTCTTTTATCATTATTTGTGTGTGTGTGGGGGGGGGGGGGGGTGGTTAGGGTGCAGCATTTTTGTCGGCAAATTCGAGCGATCGCCAATAGGGTAAAA
This sequence comes from Heliocidaris tuberculata, assembly GCA_025618425.1. NCBI lineage: Eukaryota > Metazoa > Echinodermata > Echinoidea > Camarodonta > Echinometridae > Heliocidaris > Heliocidaris tuberculata. Next base: position 13,673,620 of record CM046835.1, on the reverse strand, counting down.
ATGCCCGGATGCAGGTATCGGGGTGCGTTTGCTATGCAATGTGGGACAGCTTTTGTGACCTAGTTACTTCCGGAATCTGACCGGTCGGTGAATGACCCAGCGGCCGTGCATAACCTCTCAAATCAGCTTTCCAAGATACGGCTTTGTCATTTAAGTCTCGAACAGAGCCGTCCGCAGCGGGCACCCGTCGTCGCTTTCTGCCGGACGCCTCCCGGTCGCAAGGCTCAATAACGCTGTAACATTCAGCGGCTCTCCGTACTAGCAATTCCAATTCGAGTTTGCGTTTTCCGTTGCATGGAATGCCTCTTTCTGTCAGAAAAGCTTTCAGCTGCAGAACGGTCATATTCTTGAAGTCTTGAGAAACGCTCGCCATGACAATTCTACGATTACCTTAACTTTTATTAGATAAGTTTGAAGAAAAATTCCTGAAGTGTGTACCGCGGTTACTGCACTCTAAAAACACTGGTAAAATTTTTACGTATTAAAACTGGTTGGTTAAAAAAAATAACCAACTGTTGGGTAAAGTGCCGTGGTTTGGTGATAATGTGGTTCGTTAAAGCCAGTTTCAATTGGTTGGTTAAAAAAATAACCAACATTTGGGTAAAGTGCCGTGGTTTGCTGTACTTGGTTAATTAAAATATAGTATTCCCGCCGTTCGACGGTTGGTTAAAACTTTTGATCATGTGACATGAAATGAGCCAATAGAAAACGAGAACCACGCGTCGCAGTTAACGTTTACGTTTGCATATTTCTACTTTCATCATGGAAGCAGTGGCAGAGAGACTACGAAACTGGGGGTTCGAAGACCTCATAAAGGTGTTTGAAGGTAAGCCAAACGAATATTTACTATACCATTCTAATGATGAACTTTTTATAATACATCTGAAGCAGTAACAATCCCCCAAATATTTTGAATAATGTAGTAAAGTCGCCAAAACTTGCCCGCTATTCTCCCTGGTTGCCTATTCCCTGCGAGTGCAGTACGTACTCATGCTGCTGCATGCAGCGCTGCGCCTGACAACATGCGCGTACATACCGGTACTCGCCCGTTTAGGTACCCGGTCCCTGCATCGTTACACTGTTGACTGCAGTACCAGCAAGGGAATAGGCAATCATGGAGAAATGTTTCAGATTGATTTAGACCTTTCATTTCCTTTAGAATCGTAAGTGTACAGTATTTTTCTGTTGTGGGATTGCACACTTGTATTTTTGCAAAATGATATTCAGCTTTCACAAAATAGGAATTCTTTTCTCATTCTAACGGCGATAGTATTACTCGTTAGTTCTGTACAGTTACAATTTCTCAAGTTCGCGAGGGCCTAGGGACTATGAAACGGGCTCCGTACGTGTGTGCGTGTGTATGTATGTATGTCTGTCCATCCATCCGTGTGTGCTCGAAATGTTAAAATTTGCTTCTTCTCTGTCATTTCTTGGCCGATTTTGATTCTGATTGTTTTATCTGATAGGACTTGGTGGGGGCTTCAAAACTTCTACACAGAACTTTGAAATTCATTTATTTAATTATGCAAATTTATGCAAATTTATTCAGAATCAGTGAAAAATACTACTTCGCTATTTCGCAGCGGATTTTGATTCTGTTTGTTTTATCTGACAGGGCTTGATGGGGGCTTCCAAACTTCTACACAGAATTGTGAAATTCTTTAATTATGCAAATGTATTCAAAATCAATGAAAAATGCAATATGATTACAAAATATTAATTTAATAATTCATTTCTCGTATTTATCTAGAAGGATCTATCAGAAATTACAAAAATTAACGCCATTCCACAGATCTACACTTCAGGCGGGGACATATATTACGCATCGCATAATTTACTAATTCACTTGTTAAAATACAGGCTGTCAAATATCGTGTTTGAACTCAAGGCATATTACAAAGTTGGTAAAGGGGGCGAATGGTGATGGGATGCAATTAACTTAAAAATTTAACCATGGAATAAGGACAAAATAATGAAAAAAATATATATTTATTTATTTTGTATTCCCATTTAAATATTTTATGCTGCAGGAAGCATGGTATATCAAGGGCAGGAAAGGGAAACCAGCAAGTGGGTGCCTGGAGGAGAGGCTGCGATATGTCTGCCGAAAAGAGCAAAGTCCAACCAATCCAAAGAAGAAGGTTCAGCCCCCAAAGAGGTCATCTCCCACCACATGCCCTAAGCTGCTACAAAAGTGTCACCAACCTATTGAGGCTGTGTGTAAGCGTTCAAGGATTAATACTAAAACAGATATGCATGTCTATTTTCACTTCTGCTTTCCACAAATTTGTTTTTAAAGGATTTTATTGAATTGTCTGGCTACGATGTGTAAGATTTATGATTAGGAACTTTTGAAATGCAAAGTTTATTGGTTGGTAAAAATCCTATCTTTAGAATCACCAGAGTTTATTAAGTCACTGAAACTTCACTCGTACATGATCAAAGAATACGCTGTTAGAATAATTTGCTGGTCAGTAATAGAAATCAGTAATGACATTTCATTAACCCTTTGCCTGCCACTGGCAGCTCTACCCACTGAGGAAGGGATTTTTTTTTTCTTCAAATTTCCTTTTTCACTCTGAAAACTTCTCTCCTTCATAATATTGGCCATTTGTCTAGCGCTCATGTTTGTGACGTTGTGAGGCTCATGGCGTTTAGACATTATTACCCCGGTCATAGCCGAGCCTCCAAAGTATATAGCGCTCAAGCATATCAGGTACCCATTTCCACCTGGGTGGAGAGTGGCAAATGTAGACTAATTTCTTGCCAAAGGACATTAGTGCAGAGATGGGATTCGAACCCCGTAACGTGTGATCCGCAGTTCGAAGAAATATCCACTAGACCATGACACCTCTTAATATTCTTCATATCAAATTTGTATTCATCATAAAGCGAAAAATGTTGATCTTTGTAATTATGGAACAATATGTGATATGTTGCATAACAAAACTAGTGATAATCCAGCAATTTTATGAATATGCAATGCATATTTTTTTCAATTTCTAATTGATAGGCTTGCACTATGCCTCGCCAGTAATGAATCATAAAGTATCACAGAATAGGGGTCCAAGTTTATTATTGATTGCTGGATTAGCTAGGCCACATCAGGATCTAATCATTGGAGCAGAATTGGACGTTAAGGTCCCCTGCAACCCAAATCCAAGTTGATTCCTGTTGATGTGCAGGGATGTATACAACTTATATTTTGCTATTCAAACATCTAAATACGTTTCATAAATTTAAAAAATATTTTTGATATCTTTTTCTCAAACATGCTAAGCTCTGCTCTAAAAATGCCCCAGCTGTTTGTGACGCCGTAGGTCCATGACGCTTGTGAAACTTGTCAGTTCGTCTGTCCGGAAAGCTGAAGAGATGACAAAGTTTTGTGTTACGAGTCAATTTTATTTTTCATTTTTTAGTGTCTGATGAAGAAGAAGAGAAGCTCATTAATGTTTTGAAACACACTCAAAACACCGGGGACATCGTCACTTTGATGAAACAAACAGCAAAAAACAGGCATGCATGGATACGAACTTCTAAAGCAAGTGTGCTGGAGATTCTTGCCCAATATCCCCATTTGCTGCAGCCCGAGATAGTAAGTTTTACTTCTTATGATGTGCAGGAGATGTAATGTTTTGGGGTAGTCTCATTGTTCAAACTCCTGAATGGGATATATCAAGTACTGTTTTAATGGTTATTCTTGAAGCTTCATAGCTAGGTGCAGTCTCATTTTTAGTGCCATTTATGAAGGATATCGACCAATATCATCAAAACAAGTTATCTTTTACATGTTTCTTGCTGCAGGTGGAGCAAGACTTCGAACTCACTATTTCCAAAGACGCTTCAAAACGCTTTCTCGTCGAATGGCCAAAGATGACACAGAAAATTCTTGATTATGTCAGGAATGTGGAAGTCCCACAAAATTGGATGGAGAAGCTTGGGTGCGGAGTTGAAATTGCTGACCTTCCAGAAGGTAACATTTTGTTTTCCTGTTTATCATGTTTTCCTGTACAGTTTGTGCATCCACCCTATTTTCCTTACATAATCCATATACGTACTCGTAATCAGTTTCTGTCATGGTGGAAACAAGTATTTTATTTTAGGATTTGTGATGTTTAATTTCCAGCTCATGTGGCTACAAAAACTATTCAGTCATTTTACTTCTCTCTGCATGTCCATAACTGGTTTTATGGTTTCCAACAAATTCAAAAGGATTACAATAAAATCTTACATGAAAAACTAAGTAAGTTTCTCTCTAATTTCTCCTCAGAATTAATAGTGATGAAAAAAAAAAAAAAGCTGATACATGTTGTGGCATTCTTTCATTCCTTTTGATATTTTACAGAAGCCATTACTCATCAAAAAGAAGTCATTAATTTTAATTTTCCATGTTTTGACTGCTGTTTAAAATACATAAATCCATCAGGAAAGAAGGGAAGAGAAAGTGTTTGTTTGAATGGGGGACCTGTGTCCACACTGGGTCATTGGGCAGAACCCCCTACATGTCAAAGTAGGTAATTTGGAAAAAAATAAGCAGAATAGAAAATGTCTATTTGTAGAGATATGTTTGCAGATGCATCATAAATGTTCTTCATGGATAACCCAATTAGTCATCTAGATGATGTAGGTTTTGGTTTTTGCAAGGTCAGTCCATATTGTGAAAATTGTTATGACCTCTTACTGACAATTAATAATTTCACTGTACAAATATAATCTTTGAGGAAAAGACAGAAGATACCCTGTATTTGAAATGCACAATGACCAGTCTTTGCATGTGAAGATGATTCGGATGTGAACAATCATAGTGAGAAATGAGCTGAGTCAGCTGACTTAAAATTATTGGAACGTTCAGACCTTACAGGAACCATCTTTAGTAAAGGATTGTTTATGTTATGTCACAATTCACTTATTTGTGTGTAATAAATTAGTTTTTAACATGACAGAATTGGCAAACATAAGCTCTGTGATGTCTTTTACATGTCTTCTAATATCATTTTTCCTTAGATGAACAGCAGGGTTTGGCCTTGAACTTGCTGCCATTCCTGTTTAGTGGGCGCAACAAAACTATGAGAGGGAGATGCACACCTGAGCAGGCTTTAAGGTCCTTCATTGACTGGAAAGTGGTGAGTCAGAGTTTATTCCTAAAAGTGGATAATTCAAAAAGTTAATTTGTACTCGATGCCTGCGGTTCACAACTCTTTCACCCTAAAAAGACAGGGCTTTTGTCGAAATTCAAGTAAAGAACACAAATCTATTGTTATTTTCTTGAAAATCTTCATTTTTTCCCTTTTGATATGTCAGAAAGTGGTGTGGCATGTTCGCATTGCGTAACAAAATTGTCTGGGCCCTTATTCCCCCTCCCCCAAGTCATTTTGTGGTTTAGGTCATGCATAAATTTGTATTGTATGCGCGGGCAGAACTATGCTAGGTCAATAGTTTTCACCATACCGCCCGGCAGTCCGTAGTGAATTTCATGCCCGCAAATTTGACCAATCAGAGGCCTAGAATCTAGACATGCGGTATATAAAATGCCATATCTCTATCTTTGTATTTCAAGGACTTCTAGAAGAGGCCTTCAGCTTTAACCCTAAAAGAGCTGGGCTATTTTGGTCTATGCTATGGGGGGGGGGGGGCATTATGGTACCCCTGAGATCTCAGCCGTCGACTGTCCGAAGGCAACGAAAATCGGCAAACATGTCACCCGCAGCAGAATTTACGAAATTGTATAGTTAAATTTTCTAAAATACTTTTATGTCATTAATTTATGCATGAAATCAGACTTTTAGAATTTGATTTTAATCTGTAAAAGCAAAAATAATCATGCATTTTATGAATTTTTTTCAGAAAACAGTTTGTTTTGAAATTATACAGGAAATCCTGTTTTTTAGCAATTTTGAAATGTCGTGGCGAGAGCTTTTTCGTTGGCGAATTTATTACACGAAAGGTCAAGGGGGGGGGCATTATGCCTCAACCGCTCTATTAGGGTTATGACGTGACCTTCATGACCCCAGCTCCTAGTTTGGTAGAGTTATTGCAAAATTGATATGGTAAAAAAGCTGAATAATGTAACAAAACAATTATTTTTTTGGTGAGATTGGTTGCAAGGTGTACATTACTTTTTAAACTTGTTTGCTTACAGGAAGGAACCAGTGTGGAGTTTTATACATCCAGCATCGTTAACACCGAACATCCACAGTCACAGCCCTTCGTCCTCCTTATTGGAGGAACCAGATGGAAGCCACTGCAATCTTTTGCTGTGGTGGAGCACAGGGTAGTGCCATGCAAGAGTGTACAAGCGGCTGTAGATATTGTCTTCAAGATGATATTTGTTCTGGATGTTGACTACCAGCCACACTGCATGGCAGTGTGGCAGTTTCTAGAGGGTCTCGTGTACAAACTAGGAGGATCTGTAACTGCAGCATCCGTCCTCCGGTTTCGCAATTGGCTGAGCCAACAGTAATGCAGTTATTTATTTGTTGTTATTTGTTGTTATCGAAGCAAGTTTTAAGACCAGGTTATAGTCGGCTTGACATTCCTATATAGCCAAAAGTGTTCTGTTGAAGTTTTTTCTTTAATTTGTAATCATAAGTGGTCAGTGAGCAATTTCAGCTTTGTTGCCCAAGGGGCAACCTTGAGCAAATTTGCATAATTTGCATAAATGTAAAAGTGATCGCTGGTTTCAGTTTATGCAAAATTTGTGAAGGAACCTATGTACTGCAATATGATACCAATCTCTAACAGTGTTTATTTTGTTTAAAGGAGAATGAAACTCTGGGAAATATCTATTTTAATGAAAAGAGAGGATAGAGAGAAGCAATTTTTAAAAAGTTCCATCAAAATCGGTTACGAAATGAGAAAGTTATGAAAGTTTGAAAAGTCTTAATGGCGATCCTCAAATTAGCAATGTTGCTTCAAAATGGCAGGCTTTAGTAGTACAACTCTCAATATGTTTTTCATATTTTTATTTTTCTCCATTATCTCTAAAGATGCTGCTTGTCTTTTTGTGAACTTAACATATGTTGTGTCAAATACATAGGAGACAAGCTGCACCTTGAGAGAGAATGGGGAAAATATGAAATTTTGTGTACAAAACATATGGAGAGTTGTACTACTAAACCTGTCACTTTGAAGCAACATTGCCAATTTGAGGATCGCCATAGAAAGTAAATTGAGACTTTTCAAACTTTCATAACTTTCGCATTTTGTAACCGATTTTGATGGAACTTTTTTGAAATTGCTTCTCTCTATCCTCTCTTTTCATTGAAATTGATTTTTCCCAGGGTTTCATTCTCCTTTAATATAAATTTTCAGTCAATAACAATCACAAGGGGGTGTTACAAGGTGAAACTACTGCTATAGTTGATTTTTTACATCCGCGTAGGCCTACTTATATATAGTACATTTATGACGGGTTTGTGGATCTTATGTTCCTCTGATAGCGTTCTCTTTTCAATTTAGGATGGAAGTCACAAATTGAAAGTCAGGTTTAAGTCATAGTTCGATAATTATGCTGGGTCAGAAAGGTAGAATTTTTAATATCATAACTCATTATCAGGACACAAAGAATGGGATTTTAGAGAGATGTTCAGATCAATCTGTGATACTTTCCTGCTTTAATTCTTTTCTTTTCCCGTTTGATCAACCCAACAAATAAATGTCAAAACTTGTTAACTATAACGATTCTGACCTTCACTTGACCTTTAGTACCTAAAACTGATCTCACACTTCCAAAAGGTGACGAAAGTGGATTCTATTCCCCGCAAAATCCCTCAGCAGATCTAATATCATTTTCTGATATTTAATTCGCTCGTCGTAGCACAGGATCATTACTCAAGATAAACAACACTGGTCGAGATTTGTATTATATTGTGGTATGTAAATCCCTTTGTACATATTGAGTAATATGTCTTGGGCTGCATAATCTGTAAACCAATAGTCGCTGTTATATTTATGCAAATTATGCAAATGGCTCAAGGTTGCCTCTTGGGAAACAAAGCTAAAATTGATCTTTGAACACTTACGATCACGAATCAACAAAAAAACTTCAACAGAAATAACTTTTCTAGGTTACACTGTTGGCTATATAGGAATGTCAAGACACTTCCTTGTGCTCGACCACTGAAAAAGATTGAAGCGGATTCCATCTGCTTCCTTCAGTAAGGAGGACAAAGGGCTGTGACTGTTGGCTATATAACTTTTCTAGGTTCAGATGTCAAGACTACTATTATGTATACGTAGCTCATAGGCACAATAGGCATTGACCTATGATTTGATCTCATATGAGATTGATTGTGATTTAATCTTTCACAAGTTTTTACAAGTTTTCACAAGTTTTCACAAATTTTTAGTGAAGATATTTGACCTGTACAGATATTAAAGGAGTTTTTCAAGGTCCACTTTCAAATTTCTTAGATAATTTTATGCATTGAATCTAAGAAAATACATGTATCATTTGAAAGCTGAAAATATTAGGTCTTGAAAATATCTTCTCAAACAGCTATGAGCTCCATAAGATGTCAAAGTGACTAAAATGTTGCCTCGACTTAAAAGTAAGCTCTGTGACGTATGAACTCAATGACGGATTTCATTTTGCATTTAAAATGAAAAGTATTGGGTATTTTGATATAACAGATTATCTTTATGTAAGATTACTTTATTTACCATTATCTAATAATCTCATATATCTGTGGTAGAACTTTGAATTCTATTTTACATGTGAAAGGATGTCAAATGTTCATATTAAATTCACTTGTTAAATTTCTTTGTAATACTCTTTAAAATAGTGAAGAAATAGTAAGGGTGTCCAATTGCTCAGTTCTTGTGTTTGGGGGTAATCTATTCATCATCTCCCACCAGGGTGATTTTTTTTTTTTCCACGAGAATTCACTGAAGAAAAAAAATTTATTTCTAGGCCCAAGGGAGCTATGTTGAATTGCTGAGATCCCAATTTTCAGCACTGATCTGTAACATGCAAGCAAAAGATGCTACCTTCATTCTGTTTCCCACCATGCATTAATTGCGCTTTTACTTATGCTAAGTGCTAGCTAGCTAGCTCAAGCCAGTTGATTTCAGTAGTTACTGAAACAGAAAGCTCCCTGAAAGTGAGGTGCAATTGTGTAAGAAATGCTAATTCTTTGATACTTACTTTCATGTTAAGTTTTAAAACAATTATTTGTGTTAATAGTTATCAAAAATTTATGAATTCATGGATATATTTAATTATTACACAATACTGCGCGTAGATGCACTTTGATAATTAAAGCGCACTGACAAGTAGAAAGGGCGGAATATGGCAAATTGTTGCCCTCTTTTTTAGTACAGTCGTTTATGGGGGAAAACCCGGAAGAAGGCAATATGGCAAATATTGCCCGCTCCGGTTACGGATTCGGAGTAGCGCGCAAAATACGGCTTTTTATTTGGCAGCTAAAATGCCTTGTATAGGTAATAATACTCTATATTCACCAGCCCTAAACTATGGAGTTCTTTACCAAAAGAAATTTTTTAAAACTCAGTGTTGCTCCTTTCATTTAAACATAATCTAAAAAAATACCTGATAGATAGGTCCAAATTGGCTAATAGTAGAAAATTAGAAATAGATTAAACTACAATGTATGTCTATATATCATACATGTATGCTTTTGCTGACTTTTATATTTATATTTCCTTTAATTCAATTATTTAATTAAAGATGAAATTTAATATTTAATATTGTTACACCAAGGCTTTAATCATCTATAAGCATGATTTTTATTTTCAATTATATGTTGGGTGCCAATGTATAAAGTTTTTTTTTTTTTTTTTTTTTTTGTCTACCTGTTGGCTCCCTCCACAATAATAATTTATTCCGATTTCATTCTCTTTTGATATACTTTACAAATGTAAATTTCATTGTAATTCCCTTATAACTTATGTTTGTATTTTGTAATGTACTTTTTTTTTTAATGTACTTGCCTTAAATGATTTTGATCACATGTACATGCATTTGTTTTTGTTGTTGTTGTGGAGGGGGAAAAAATGAACCGAACTGATAGAAGTTTATTTAGAATATTGAAACAATATGAATTAAGCCACATTTTTCATTTTTAAGAAGGAAATAATTGTTAGCAAATGGATACTTTACTTGAGTGTGCTTACTCGTTATCATGGAGCAAGACAAATGTTATTTTTAAATGCTGTCTGCTGTATCAGATGTGAAGCATATTTGTTATTTAAGCTTTGAATTTTTGTGCTGTTGAACAGTTTTACACTGTTAGTTGAAAATAAATACACAATTCAAATGGGAACTTTGCTTAAGAACTGTCTCATTTTTTTCTTTCATGACTGAGTGCAAATTGTGTGCAGATTGATATTTTAACCAACAACCATGGTTGGTTAAAATTAACAAATAATTTATTAAGTTTTAATAAATAGTTGGTTATAATTGTAACCAACTAGGTTAAAGTTTTAATAAATAGTTGGTTATAATTGTAACCAACTAGGGTTGGTTAAAAATGATTAGTTAAAATTTTAATAAACAGTTAGTTATAATTGTAACCAACTTGGTTGATTAACAAATGATTGGTTAAAATTTTAGTAAATAGTTGGTTAAATTTTTAACCAACTAAAGTTGGTTAAAATTTTTTAGCAAATAATTAGTTAAAGTTTTCACTAATAGTTGGTTAAAACATTAACCAACTAGGGTTGGTTAATGTTTTAACCAAGAGTTGATAGGTTCACCTGGAAACCAACTGTTGGTTAAAATTTTGCCGAGTTGGTTAAAATTTTTTTTAGAGTGTGTAACTTAGCATCCGTATACACCGGAAGTACACAGGTCTCGGAAGTTGAATGAGAATTCGCCAAAAACGGTACATCCGGGCATTTTTACCCTATTGGCGATCGCACCCTAAAAATTTGTGGGCAATTGGGGTGTCACAACCCCCCCCCCCCCCCTTCAAAATGTTCTAGCGACGCCCCTGGCTGTTAGTTACGGCAGACTCTGAGTAACATAGTCATAATAGTAACTAGTTTATTCTTTTCCTTTGTTCGACTTTTATATCCATTAAAGTGATGAACTACAGTGATGAACTTCCAGGGCCCTTAAGCGGGCCCTGGACCCAAGCCGCAACGGACTCCGCGCTTCGCACACACACACACACACATATATATATATATATAAATACATATATATATATATAAATATATATATATATATATATATATATATATATATATATATTATATATATATATATATATATATATTGTTTCTTAAGCTTAAGGTGCGAACCCCCTCCTAAAAAAAGCTTGTACGGGCTTGTATGGGGATTATTCTATATCATTAAGAATTTAAACTAAAGTTCGGAAGAAAAAAATACTTGGGCTTACAATACAACAGAAGGAAGAACTTGCCTAACAGTGCGTCACAACTCAATGTGTAAAATAATAACGCATATAACACACGACGCCTCATTAGCTGAAGTAGTAGGACAGCGACAGCGACTGGGGCGAACTTTGACAAGCCATGTGATAACGATATCGTATAGTAAAGTCTGGCTCACGCGCGGCGTCATCATGGTCATTTGCTGACGTTAGGACCGCATATTCACCCACTCGGATTTTGAAGGAAGAATTTCTTTCTTCCTGGTTAAGTATAAACCTATGTATCCAATATTTGTCATTTGCCTTGAATCCTCATGTAGAGAATATTCCATCTCCTTTGGGGGGAAAAATAAAGGTAAGTCTTGTTGCAAAAAATGATTGAATAGACAAGAGCTAAATGATATGATGTCTACTGATATGATTTGGGGGAAAAGGTGGAGTAATTTAATGAATATGAACATTTCTGATATTAGCACTGATTAAAGAGAAATTATAGTAATTAAGCATGAGGAGGAAGGGGATGTACAGTCAGATAAATACTGAAACACAAAGAATAAGATATATTATCAGGTCTAAACATGAAGTCGAAATAAGTTGAATGATTTAATCATAACATCCTGAAATGCAACAAATTCAAGCTCTGCAAAAAAAACAGTTGCAGATGCAAGATTGTTAGACAGTAAAGGGTGGAGGGGCGCTGGTCACAAAAATAGCTGACAAGCAATAAAGAAAAAACTCCCTTCTTTCCAAGCCTAATTATGTCTGTCAAATCGCTCATATTATATCCGCCACTTATTACGGATATTTGACAATGTAATATTGGCACTTCACCTAATACACGTGTTAATTAATGCATTGCATCACCTCGCAAATAAATATAAAGCAAACCACCTTGAAATAAGAGGCCGGTCATCAATATATATATTTATATGTATATATATATATATATATTTTAAAGCTATGTTGTATTAATCCGCTTTCTTTTTTTAAATTGATAAGCAAACCACCCTGAAAGTAGAGGCAAACATCAAAATTTTTTCTACTAATCATCTTTCTTTTCAAATTGGTAATCGAATCGCCTTGAATTGAAAAGCAAGGCATCAATAAAAACATGAAAACGCTAATCTAAAATGAATCCTATACACTGATGACATTGAATGCTTCCCAGTTCTGCTATCTAGTTGCCAATCAAATTGCCACACCATAATATTAAAAAAATAGAACAATGACTTTCATTTCATTATACCCTGAAAGAACAAACGACGTTATTGACAGCTGATAATATAAAACAGACGATGATGTCGCTATTTTATTCCAACGTAAGTTCCTGTTCAAGTATTCATGCGCGTATAGACAGATAGAACAAGCCTGGGGCCTAACATGTGCATCAATAGACCATTACGAATGGGATGGTAGATGCGTACTACCCAGTGGCGCAAAGCCGTTTTGAAATTCGGGGGGGGGGGGGGGAGACATTCGCGTCAAAAATTCTCGGACAAGCAAAAAAAAAAAGGGAAAAAAAAGGGTTATTCAGCAAGGTGGGGGGGGGGGGGGGGACATTCGCCTCAAAAATTCTCTGACAAGCAACAACAAAAAAAAGGTTATTAAAAAAGGTGGGGGGGGGGGGACATTCACCTATCTTCAAAAAGGTTTTGGATTTGCGCCCATGGTACTACCCGATTTCACAACTTGTTCGCCGAACATTGTCCAACAAGGGGAATAAAATAGTAAAAAGGTTTTCCAATTAGCAGACAGAAATTATCTTTTGACCCCTCCCCCTACAATCTGCATCAATACGGAGCTCTAAAGCTAGCCCAGTTCCCTACCTATACTGTGGCTTTGCGTTTGTCCAGTCATAGAGGGGGGCGGGGGGCACTGGTGTCATTTTATTAGATGGATGAAAAACGTACCGAACACTGCACGAAGAATAACAAAAGTTTCAACAAAACCAATACAAAAACACATAAATAATATCCTTTACATCAAAAAATATAAACTGTAAATTCAAACGAAAGGAAAATTTGAATCAATATAAAAACTTCAAAAGCATCTCTTCTTAGTCATATCATCCATTATTGTGACCTGTCAGAGGACGTCGAATTAATATATCCATTGATTGTCTGTTGGAGCAGGAAATACATACCGATCGATATGCTGACGATGATTTAATTATGGTACGGTGTTTGTTCCCAGACCCTCTTTATCAAACCTATGATGGAGCGACCGTCTTACAGAGTGTTGACTTGTTTGAGATTGGTAAAGGTGCATGAACTTCCGAAGGACTATACACTCGTTATTACGTATTTAGGCTAGACTAGTGAAGTCTTTATCTACGTATGAGCGCTGAGGACATGGTGGATATCTAATGGGCTTGGTGATCCTTGTACGTCTTCCCATGAATTCTTCCTTGATCTAGAACGGTATGTATTCATTTTTTTTTTTAATATAATTTCCTCTTTTTTTCAGTTTTTAAACATTTTCGAGGACATGTGTTTGTTCTATACTTGCGACCCTCAATGCAGTCCAGCGAAGTTTTGTTAATATTTCATATATAATGTTTAAACATAAATAATATTTTGTATAATCTTATCAACCTATCTTGCTAAGCCGTGACAACAGTTTTCATTTTTCGCACAGAATATATGTAACTGGGTAAAACAAAACCTTACTTCGAAAAAACAAATTTGGCTTCTCTTTGGATTAAAGTTCATTAAAGTCTTTAAATTTCATGTTTCTGCTGCAACAATTATAAATGAGGAAGCTATTAAAAAAATATTGTCATTAAAAGTTATTAGGCGTCTTAAAGGAGAAAATAAAAACCAATTCAATTCAACAGGATGGAAGAAACCAAAAATCGAGAGAGAAACATTTTTATTTTTAAAATATTTACTCCGTACATGTCAGTAGAAAACAAAGTTCAAAGACAAAAGGAAACCTAAATGAACTTGAAAAAGATATCTTTAAGTTTACAACTTTCTAATAGGTTTTTGAAAGAGATATTATATTAATGCACAATTCCACCACAGGAGAACACTTTTACAGCACTTAACCATCAAATATTTTTCTCAAAATGAATTTATTTCATTGATATAACGACTATAACATGGGCATGGTGGATTATGTAAACAGCAGAATTTTAAGTTTATAACATAATTCATGATAATTTAGCTCGCAAAGATGTGTGCTTCCATCCTATCTGTCTTACATTAAGAACACACATAGAGACGAATTCTCATTGCTGATTTTGTCTATATGTTGACCACAGACCTTCATTCAATTTTTAAACAAACAATTATAGAAAAAATTAAAGTGTCAACGATGGGCTGAACTTCTTCTCTGTCATTTGCGGCAAACCTCACTGAAGAGTGAAAATGTTTTACTATATAATGCATTATGAATGTTGTTACCATTGACAGATATCACAGCCAAATTTAACCATAATACAAATAACCTCCCCCCCTCCCCCCCCCCAAAAAAAAAAAATGAAATAAATGAAATGAAATAAAGAATAAATAAATAAACAAATTCAAAAATATAAAATGATTAATAATAATAATAATAATAATAATAATAATAATAATAATAATAATAATAATAATAATAATGATAATAATGATAATAATGATAAAAAAGAATGAATAAATGAATACATAAATAAAATAAAATATAACAGGCGGGGTTAAATAAAACAAGGACTGACATGCATTATGTCTCTTAATCAGCTTACCAGTTTATTAGTATTGATAATTCCGGGTCGATTAGATTTCAACTCTGTATTCAATTAAAAACTAATTAGGAGTGTTCGAAATCTATCGAGTGGTATTGATGTAATCAACATAAATAAATGCATAGTAACTACGGTATCAAATTAATCTCAGATGGAATCATGTGAATTTGTCGATAACATGACGTTCAAAATTCGTCAACCGGTTAACTTGACGCTGCATTCCTTCAATATGATTGATTGCTTTAAAAACTATCAGGTGACTATGATTAATATATTATACTGTATTAATATAATGATATAAAATATGATTAATTATAATGAATTTTTTTTTAAAGAGAAAAGGCTCTCATTTCTCTAATGACATGCAATCATTTTTATATGGGCTATAAATCACGTATCTGCAGATGTTTTCTTATTTGTTTACATTAATATTTTCTCTTTGTCTCTATATAGTCTGGGAGCCTGTCCCGAAATAGTCACCCCATTTTGCATGAGATTTGACCCCTTAAAGTTACTTAGACCATCCATGTAATGTACAAAAAGCGCTTGTCAGCCTGAACGAAGCCACCGGTTGGCCCCAGAGCCCCCCCCCCCCCCATGGCCCCCAAAGTTGGGGGCCATTATATGCGCCAAACTTTGTCAGAAGGAAAATGTATGATTATACAATACAAAAGCACAAAAACTGATCAAATTTTCCGTCGGGATTGGTTGTCATTCGGCCCCTAAAAATTGGGGTAAATTTTCCCCATTCAGGCCTATGGACCAAATTTGTCAAAAGAAAAAGGTATGGCTGTACATTACAAAGCTATAAAAACTGACAAAAATTTCCATCAGGAAGGTGGTGTTACACGCCCTCAAAAAACACCAAAGTGCCCCTTGACGGAGCTTTGCTGCCCCAAATGCTCTGATTGTAGAGAAAAACAAATTTTGTGCATCTATAACTCTAAAGTGTCTTATTCAATTCAGGTCAAATTTACGTAGTACAATCTTGAGTACTGTAACTTTTTTGGAGTTCAATTTGATGTCAAATGATCATTTCAATAGCAAGTTATTAAATGGTGAAAATTGTAAATATTGTGTCAGGATTATGTAAACACACCAATTGTCCATCTGCACCTGTTTGACAAGACATTATGGAGGAGAATCTGGGCTATGTGGCTGCCATGCTGAAATCACCATTCACGTGTTAATTACTCAAATACCTTGCAAGCTTTCTATTATTCTTTTTCAAACAGACGCAGATAGACGGTGGGTGTGATTACATAATCCTGACAATATCATTCGACTACTTTTGAGAAAGCAATACAATTTTCACAATTTAATAACTTATTATTGAAATGATCATTTGACACAAAACTGCATTCCAAGAAATTTATAATACGCACAATTATACTAGACTATGTAACTTTGATATGAATTGAATAAGACTCTTTGGAGTTTTTAGGGTTATAATACAAAAAAAGGGGGGGGGGGTTACACCCAGAGCATTTCGGGCTGTAAAGCTTGGTCAAGGGGCACTTTGGTGTGTCTGTGTTTTTTAGGGACGTGTTACATCCTTTCCCGATGGAAATTTTTGTCAGTTTTGTATTTCTAATATACACCCATACCTCTTCCTTCTGACAAAATTTGGTCCATGGGCCTAAAGTCGACAAATTTACCCCAATTTTCACGGGCCGACTGACAACCTATCCCAGTGGAAAATTTTGTCATTTTTTATGTTTTAGCATTGTATAGTCATACAACTTCCTTCTGACAAAGTTTGGCGCATATGATAGATCGGTTGAATTTGACCCGACCGTTCGGGGCCCGGGGGGGGGGGGGGGGGGGGGGTTATGGGGCCAAACCCGGCGGCTTCGTTCAGGCTGGCAAGCTTTTTGTGAACGACATGGATGGTCTAAATTTAAGGGGTCAAATCTCACATGTAAAATGGGGTGACCAATGGGGTGACAGGCTCCTGGACTAATATCTTTATGATCTCTCTCTAATCGTCTTTCGTAAGTCCAATCTTCTTTTACACCACAGTCTACCCCATCTTTAATTCTCTACAATTGCTTTGACTATTTTCATATCACTTTTCATATCACTTTGAATGTTTTTTTTTCTTAACTCTTATATGCTTATTTATATTATCAACATGATCAAAATGCTTACGGACCTGATGCAACGAAAAAATAACAAACAAACAAACAACAAACAAACAGTAGACCAACAGCCCACGAGACCGGCAATTAAGGTCTAGCGAAGTTGTCGCTGGTCGTTTGTCTCTTAAAGGAGAATGAAACCCTGGGGGAAATCAATTTCATTGAAAAGAGAGGATAGAGGGAAACAATTTTTAAAAATTTCCATCAAAATCGGTTATGAAATGAGAAAGTTATGAAAGTTTGAAGAGTCTCAATTTACTTTCTATGGCGATCCTCAGATTGGCAATGTTGCTTCAAAGTGACTGGTTTTAGTAGTAGAACTCTCCATATGTTTTGTACACAAAATTTCATATTTTCCCCATTATCTCTCAAGGTGCAGCTTGTCTCCTTCTTAGCTCAAGATATATCATGGGAAAATGTATTTGACACAACATAATTATGTTGAGTTCACAAAATGACAAGCAGCATCTTTAGAGATAATGGAGAAAATATGAAATATTGTGTACAAAACATATGGAGAGCTGTACTACTAAACCTGCCATTGTTGAAGCAACATTGCCAATTTGAGGATCGCCATAGAAAGTAAATTGAGACTTTTCAAACTTTTCAAACTTTTTCATTTCGAAACCGATTTTGATGGAACTTATTTGGAATTGCTTCTCTCTATCCTCTCTTTTCATTAAAATGGATATTTCCCCAGGGTTTCATTCTCCTTTAAACAACTTTTTAAGAGGCCCGCGAGATTAACGTTGTCGGTCTAATCGCGGGTTGTCGGTCTCGTGCGCTGTTTGTCGCGAAGTATAAAACCGTTTAATAGGGCCTGATTACCAAAAATATGATTCCTTTTAGATGCAACAGTAGTAGGCTTATTTTTCTTATCCCATACTTTCTTCCAATAATGAACTCAAGTCAGTCCAGTATTCACTCTGCGTGGAATGGTAGATGGGTTAGCATTAGTTAAGGCGTGAAATAAAATATTAAGTACATTTCATGATCTATCTAGTTAAACCAAATTCCACGCAACCATTCACGACACTATTATTCTATTACGCAATCTATAGAATTAAAAGTTAATGTAGAAAATATCGTCTTGAAAGAATTGAGTGAATCCTAATACTAATTTGCGCAATTCCTCTTTATATGTATCTAAAAGCAGAATTATAATAGCATGCCCTTCATTGATTAAATAATTGCTCTCTTTTTTAGAGAAACATTTTGTTTTAATCTTTGGTATGTTTTCACATTTTACAAAATATTCAAGCAGTATGTGTAAAGTGTATCATGGGTAATTTTGTAACATGGTGCTGCAATACGTGGTGTCTATAAAACATAATGATATTAAAATCTGTAATATACCTTATCATACCGTCGTAAAAAACAATGATCGAGATATTTATTTTATTCATACACTTTCTCTCTCCTTGTCGAAAACAGTATTTGATAGATTACTGATGCAATTATATTTCTAAAGGAATTACCTCATAAGAGATACATATATATAATCATTCCAGTCGTCATACGAACCCCACTTTGCATGGGATTTGATATACGTTTGTTTTTTGTCTACTCCGTGACTATGATACCCCCGACTCACTAAGTTGTATGATTAAGTACACAAAGAAGAGTCTGGCATATAATTCATGGTGACCAAGCAACGCTTTGTTCTGCGCCTGTCTTACATTAATTTTGTGAAATTGATAGATTCACGGTCATGACGATGTATAACCTCAACGATACAATTAAATCCTACACATTATATTGGCTGAGCTGCAGTACTGATTGATGAACCAAAAGTGCAATTATGGAGCGACAGGTTGATTTTGTGATTGATGTGAACTTATCGTCACAAGCAACTGAAGGCCAATGATAATCCATGGTTATAAGCATATAATTTCAATATCTATTAATCGGAACAGTATAAACTAGATCATGATACTGCATCAATGCAATTTGCAATATTCGGGGAACAAATTTACATGTGCTTCCACTCCATTGAATTTGTAAAAAAAAAAAAAAAAAAAAAAAAAAAAAAAAATATATATATATATATATATATATATATATAATGTGAGAAATCAATTGAATTGAATGAGAGAAATAATTTGCCTAGCTAAATTCATTGTTCCTCCTTACTGACTTCCTTTTTGTGGAAATAACTGCAGGGTTTGCAAAAACTGTCTCCGCCGGGAGTCGAACCCGGGTCTTTGGCACTGTACGCCAAACGCCTTAACCACTAGACCACGGAGGCGAGTTGAGTGGTATTCGGCTACACCAGGTACAAACACCGACAGGCAGCCCTTGCAACCCTTCGCAGTTAATTAATTCCTTTTCTTTGAGGGATAGGGGAGTACTGAACAATGAAAAGCCGCATGCCTAGCTAGATCCATGGCGGATTCATGTATTAGAATTAATTAATTATTTACAATGTGTGAGAAATTTGTTCTAATACTATAGCATCGGCAACTCTCGTGGGTAAATTTACATAATGTGAGAAATCAATTGAATTGAATGAGAGAAATAATTTGCGTAGCTAAATTTATTGTTCCTCCTTACTGACTTCCTTTTCGTGGAAATAACTGCAGGGTTTGCAAAAACTGTCTCCGCCGGGAGTCGAACCCGGGTCTTTGGCACTATACGCCAAACGCCTTAACCACTAGACCACGGAGGCGGGTTGAGTGGTATTCGGCTACACCAGGTACAAACACCGACAGGCAGCCCTTGCAACCCTTCGCAGTTAATTAATTACTTTTCTTTGAGGGACAGGGGAGTACTGAACAATGAAAAGCCGCATGCCTATATACATATATATATATAAAACAAACTATTAGACATTTCATGCTTTTATCCAACTTCTTTATTCACTCTCACGAATTTTCGACGGTGTTCACATCGTCTTTATCAAGTGAATGACAAACTTTCGAAATTGTATCCATGTAGCGTTTCCAAGACAATGCGCAATTAGTTTATAAGTAACCGGGCGCATTGTCTTGGAAACGCTTTACAGCTCAAAAATATCTTAAAAACGTCACGAAGACGTCACAATTGAAATACAAGTTTGTAGATTATGACCCAAGGCGTATAATCAAGCGCAAGGCGCATGATAAGTGAGCGAGAGCATTATAATTACTAAAACGTCATAATGGAAATAAGACGTCATAATAGAAACGTCAAATAGGTGTTTGACAATAGAATATAAGGAGTATTAAAGAAAGACAGTGTAGTTAGTCAGCCAAGACATGTCTATGTTCATGCCTGGCTTCTTGAAGCTCTCATTTTTACGATCATTTCGAGTTCATACAAATGTCGGTCTTCAAACGACACGAGTCCGTCTCTGGGCTTTTACACTTTCACGGATCGCATCACGGATCATCCCGGATCTTAATCCGGGGTGATCCGGCGTGCGACACCACGATTTCCTCTCAATGCCGGTGTGGATACGTTCTGAACTGGGTGAATACACGGACAAGTGCGGTGTCTATACGAACAGACAAGGTAGCAACACGGACCATACCGGAAACGCATACGGAGCTAACACGGAGTTCAAGGAAGAGCGCGGAGGCCACTGGGTCCTTATACGGTCCTTACACGGAGGTGCACGTTGTCTATTGAGATATCCCGGGAATGTTGACGGGTGAGTTGAGCTTGTAGGCGCTCATTTGGTCATTCACCTTCTCAGGCGACATGTCTTTAGAGACAAGTATGGCAAGCACACATGAAAATCTGCAACATATGCTCCTGTTTGTGGACACCATAAAAGTAAAACTCCTACTTGCAGAAGCTCTTGTTTTGCAGCAACAGCATGGCATGAACAAAAAACAGAAAACTGCAAGGAAACGGACTCAGTGGGTCAAACCTTGGCTTCTCAGACGACCACTTTACGGACAGTATGAGAAGTTGATGGCTGAACTGATTGGAGAAGATGTGAGTAATTTTAAGAACTTTATGAGGATGGACCCTGACACATTCCATGAAATCCTCACCAGAGTTGGCCCAAAGATTGAGAAGACCGATACATTTTTCAGGAAGGCCCTTGAGCCAGGGTTCAAACTCGCTATAACACTGCGTTACTTGGCAACAGGCAATAGCTACAAGTCCCTACAGTTTGGCTTCAGGGTATCTCACAGTACCATCTCAATTTTCATCACTGAAGTCTGTCAAGCCATCATAGATGAATTTTCAGCAGAAGTAATGGGACCTATACCAGTCTGCAACATCCTGTTCCTGCTCCTCAGAAAGGTGCAGGGCTGGTGTCTTCTTACGCTTCGAACATGGCTGATTTGAAGGTTGCCTTTCGATTGTTTTTTCGAGTGTGGGCTCCGAAGGCTGAGGTGTTGTTACCCTAGGTGACTCGTTGCCTTCATCGGATTCACTTGAAGGTGGAGATGGGTTTGGAAGTGGATCCTTTTTCGTTTAGAGCCCTTCGACTTTTCCCATTTCTTGTCGAAGGCATCTTGACACGCCTGTTGTCTTCAAAATTATACGTACATCTGTGTCCGTCAAATGGCAATTTGCACACGGACTATTTCTTATAGGCAAAATATAAGGAATAAACCGGTATTAGTACGGACCTCCCGGTGTCTACACGGAGTGTCCAGGATGTATTCGGCAGCTACACGGAGGTACACGGTGCCTACAAGGAAGAGTACGGACTGGTTTTCATCCGTGAACTCCGGGATGAAAAATAAAGCAAGCTTAATTTTTTCCCGGGATATGCCGGTACGCCAAGGATCACGCCGGATGCCTCCACGGTGTATACACGGTAATGCCGGTGATAATACGGGTGATCCCGGAGTGACGATCCGGGATGATCCGGGATGCGATCCGTGAAAGTGTAAAAGCCCCTTAAGAATACAGCATTGTAGGTCGCTCACTGAGTGTGCCGCTGTATTGAAGTGTTCTGCCACAGGGTGATGGAGGTTGCGAGCAATGCTGCTCTTGTGATTGTTAAATCTCTCCCTAAATCGGAGATTTTCTCCTATGTACAGGGCATTCGGGCATTTAGCACATTTGATAGCATACACAGCATTCGTACGTCACAGTTACATGGAGGGGGTCTGATTCTGCATTTTTCAGAAAGCCTGATACTTAAATAGTAATTATAATGCTCTCGCTCACTTATCATGCGCCTTGCGCTTATAAGCGCCCCTTATATTATTATACGCCTTGGGTCATAATCTACAAACTTGTAT
Organism: Heliocidaris tuberculata; assembly: GCA_025618425.1. NCBI lineage: Eukaryota > Metazoa > Echinodermata > Echinoidea > Camarodonta > Echinometridae > Heliocidaris > Heliocidaris tuberculata. The sequence continues at coordinate 13,651,206 of CM046835.1, read as the reverse complement.
TTCAATTGTGACGTCTTCGTGACGTTTTTAAGATATTTTTGAGCTGTAAAGCGTTTCCAAGACAATGCGTCCGGTTACTTATAAACTAATTGCGCATTGTCTTGGAAACGCTACATGGATACAATTTCGAAAGTTTGTCATTCACTTGATAAAGACGATGTGAACACCGTCGAAAATTCGTGAGAGTAAAATAAAAGCATGAAATGTCTAATAGTTTGTTTTTTTCATATTCTACCAACACGTGGACTTTGTATTTAATATATACATATATATATCTTGGTACCAACAATCCTGACACACTTTTGTAAACCTTTCAAATTCAAAATCAAATTCAAATTCGTTTTTATTTCATTTCCAACAGAAAGAAAAATAATGACATTACAGGTATACAGAAAATGTGAAAAAATATATATTTACATATTCATTTTTTTTTTCTTGATACGTGTACAAGTACACTTGTCACATAAATAAATTATTAAAATAAATTCTTAAATTTCTGAGGAAATGGGGGGGGGGGGTCCACTAAAAAGCAGTGCTTCTAATTTGTGGATCCCTCAGAGAAAAATAAAATTGTTTCAAATTGTGCCTATGAAGACTTGGAAAACACAAAACAATATTACAGAACAACAAACAAAAAGAAACGACAAGGAAAAGAAAAACAGATTTTTAAAAAAGGAAAAGGGAAAAGGATACAGGAAAAAAGGAAAAAGGAAAAAGCAGGACAAATCATGACCGAAAAAGGAGGTACATGTAGTTATATTGGTGATTCTGGCAAGGTAAGATCATAAAATAAATATTTGATTGATCGAGCATATGAAGATGAAGATCTAGATAAAAGATTAAGGTGATACCAGCTGTTATCAGGTTATTATTGTATATTACTGTAAGATTTGAGCAAAAAAAAAAAAAAAAATCTTAAAAGAATTTAGGGATGGACTATTTTTAATATCTTCACTTAGAAAATTCCCAAATCTAGGATCATCATACATAAATGTCCGTTTCGCTATAAAAAGTTCTAAAGAGTGGTAGGTGAAACTCGTTAGACTGTCTAGTTGGGTAATCATGAAATGACCGATTTGGGGGGAACATGACATCAAATATATGTGGAAGGGTCTTTCTACTGTAGTTATAATAAATAGTCCTAAGTGAAATAGATACAGGTCATTTATTTTTAATAGTCTGCTATCAACAAATAAAGGGTCTGTGTGTAAGAGTATAGCAGAATTGCAGATAATATGGTGAGAGACTTCTTTTGTAATAAAAGTAATCTAATAGACTACCCGGCTATGGTAATTAGTAGTTTTTTTTAAATTCACATCACCACACGAACTATGAATAATTCATTCTTTCCGATAACTATTCAAATCCCAATATATACTATCTATATAATTTCATTTTTTAAATTCAGAACAGTGTAGTCTAGATGATGATACTGCATCAATGCATTTTGCAATATTCGCGGGAAATATTTTTATGTGATTCTTATGCATTGCTTTAAGGGATCTTGGTACCAACAGTCCTGACACCCTTTAGTAAACCTTTTTATCACCCGGTGATTGGAATTGGTAGTTTTATTTCCATCCCTACAAGATATATGAATAATTCAAATGACTACTACTACCCCCTGTCATAATGTTATTCTCTAAAGCAGTGGCGGTGATCCCAGAGGGTAGGGGAAGGGGGAAAGCTGCTGAAAATCTACATCCATTCGGCCCGGGAAATATTAAAAAGTCGTACAAAAAAGTAGTCCAATCTAACACAATTTAACACCATAGAACTATGCCTAGTTTGATTATTCCAAAAGGAAAGATGCCCCCCCCCCCCATATTAATACTTCATAGCATTTTAGACGCTCAGTGTACTATAATCCTTATTCTTAGGGAGAATTTCATTTCTCGATTATAACCTAGATGTTTTCCGATGAGTCAGATTACATTATACGTTTCAATACTGCAAAATGAAGAATTCTTCTAAATAATTATGACATCTGGATATCCCCAACTATTAGTCCGTCGTTTCACTCAATGTAACCATCATAAATCAACATTATGGAAGCTCTCATGTGCGTACTGTCAGTTATAGGCTGGCATTTAACAGTGTGATGTCTATAAAATGCAGTTTAGATACTATAAAATGCCACATTTTCTCGCTCAGTCGCTGTGTTTTCTCGCAAAACAAGAGTAAATGTAATTTCAATAAATAGCGTCGCTAGGAATCAAATTTTAGTATTTCTAATATGCAAAATATTGATTTATTTTGCCGATGGTGGTGGGAGGGAGGGGAAGGGGGGTATGTACCTCACAGGATCTTCCCCCGTTCGGTCGATACCTTCCCTGCCACCCCCCCCCCCCTCCTTTCCCGGACGAGTCAAGAAGCCGCTATTTCCTACTCCCAAAAATGTTCAATAATCGTCTTTTTGTCTTTACATCTAGCACTTTAATGGAATCGCATTGGCTTATTTTCCTCCGTAGGGCAGATATTAATTATTCATTGCATTAAATTCTATCGTTTTCTCTCTACGCGGGGTATGAATACGGTTATTAATAATGTGTGCGCCAACAGAGAAACGCGTACGTGGAAATTCAAATAATAAGACGGCCAAGGTGAGCAGGAGAAGAGCAGGGTGAAATAAACAAGAAGTGGTTATATTAAACGAGCAGGAAAGACTATTAATATTTTAATATAGAGGTCGAAAGGAGTGAAATTTGAGCATAAACGCGGAAAGGAAGGAGAGAATGATAAATAAATACGTTGAAAAGGTGCCCTCTTAATCTCATGAGAATGAATATGATTTCTGACAGGTGCATGAACATTCACTTGCACGAATGTAAATAGACTGCCTTTTACCTTATCTCGTAAACTCCATTTGATGTTTTGCTTAGCTTTATCCTTTCACACACAATGCGACCTTTTGCGTATTGACAGTTGTGTCCCGGTACGCCACACATCAAACACCAATCGGATTTCCACTTTCGTGCCAGCTATACTTCGGGCAGAAAGTAATTTACCGTAGGAGGTGATGATTTATGTTTATTAACGTGTGGTTTAGAAAGACAAAACAAAAAGCCCGTCGTTTGATCAATCTGGTCCGTCATAATAAGCATCGCCACCCCAAGAAGCCATGACCAGAGCATTCAATCTGGTTGGACGGGCTTAGGCTGAAAGGGAATTTAGCTTGACTTTTTTGTTCCAGAGATTAATTTGAGCTGTGGTGTTTAGATCGATATTGTAGCGCGCGATGTGTTATTGATAGTTGGGGTTAAAATACTCATTGGGCATGTTGGGAGTAGTTGCAGCACTCGAGAACGTGATCAAACATCATTCAATAACAAGTGGATTTTTGAAGAGACAGTATAGATACACCGTTGGATACACATCATACGTAAGTATTAGGCCTACATAATTCATATATAATTCAATCTCATTCTATTTTTCACAATGCCATCACTGTTACTCGTTCAGTATAGTATTATCATTGTTCCATTTTCCTCTTTATAATTCTCTGAAAGGGTAAAGCTTGAATACGTGCCTCATACGGAAAGATATGGTTTCCATACCTGACTGTCGGGTACTGTACTCTTAAGATATTTAGCAAAGATTGATTTTCTTATAGGACGTGAACTGCCCTTCCAACAGAAATTAATTTTTGGACGGGCCCACGAACATTAGAAAAAACAACAACTGCAGATCAATATATACAAAGCAAGCTGAAGGCGGATAAATACAGTCAAGTCGGGCAAAGTTTGCAACTAGTTGATTCCTTTCATTATCTTCAATCCACCTCCCCCCCCCCCCCCCACACACACACACTCACACACCTTTCCGGTTCACCTACTAATCTAAAAAAAAAATAGAAAAAGAAAAAGATGGCCATCCTCGGAACTTAGGGATGAAGACCCTACGACTACCCTTATAACCCAGGTGTTACTGTAGGTCGCCCCCTCCCCCCCCCCCCCCCCGGTTCAACAAGTCAGTCTACGTTAGTGTTGAACTTCATAATTATCAAAACGTTTTGTATTAATGTCATTCGTCTTACTGGTAAAAACAACAACAACAAACAAACGAGTATTTGCTGGAAGATGAGCAACCAGTGGACCTAAGCTTGTAAGTCAGATGCGAGGAACCTTGAACTTTAAGATTGAAATTATATTACATAGCCTTGGTTTCTAACCCTGTACCTTCGGTCAAGAGACCACTGTCCTGCAACTCAGCTCTCAGGCCTATTCAATCTCCTCAACTATGAGTTCAAAATTTTGAGCACTTTGTACTTGCATGCTCTGAACCTTTTATATTACTGCGACAATTGTCCTACACTATCCAAATTTTTAACTTCAAACCTGGGGAGCGTTTCATCAAGCGTTTTGTCAGTGATTTTTACCGACAAATTTGCTCTCAGCCAATCAGGTGCAAGGATTTCAGTAGCTTATAACAGTTGTCGGTGAAAATCACTGACAAAACGCTTGATGAAACGCTCCCCTGGACCTAACCTAAACCCAATTGCATCCCTAACCTAAACCCTATTTATTACTGATGAAAATAAAACCCTGATCATTTTGTCGGATGCTCGGAGCACCGTTTTTCCACTCAATATCATGCATGTATGTCCCCGGAATTTTCAGAAACTTTTTCTTTTTATTCTCCCTCTTCTATTTTTTTTTTCTCTCTTCTTGCATTTCTTATTTCCCCCTCCTTCTTCTACTTCTTCTTCATCTTCTTCTTCTTCAAGTTCTATTTCATTTCAGATGTCGGTTTACGTCTTCTGTTCATGCATTCTTTTCGTTTCATGAATACAATCATTGCAAGTACAACCATTTTAATGATACGCATTACACCACTTATACTATTCCCTTTTATATCTCTTTCAAAGGTACGTTTGTATATCGAATGTATACTTACATGATATTGTATTTTTTAAAGAGACTACTTCGATTTAAATAATGATGAAAATGGTTGTCTGTCTTATAATTAATATTTTGTATACATGTTCATGTATGTCTAGAAGAAAAAGCACAATTGTATATTGCTTTGATATAAGTGCAGGAAAATTGTAATAAAGGCGACCGTTTATAAGCACGATAGTTTGAACGTTTTATAGAAAAGCATTGAACAAAGTGCATACATGTGGCAACATCTCCAACTTTAAAGAACATGACATTGGGCAATTTTATGATTATATAGAGCATTAAAATGTAAAAACTATGGTATTAAACAAATGGCTGTTCATATAAATCCCTTCCTCAATATCAGCTTACCCATCAGAAGTATTACACTTATTCAGATGGTATGTTTACATGATATATTTTCTTTATTTATACTTCGGTTAAAAGACAGATGAAATGGGGTTGTCCATTTTATGATTTTTTTAAAAATACATTTACATGTATGTCTAGAAGAAAAAGCACAATTGTATTGCTATGGTATAAAAGTGTAAGGAAATTGTGATAAAGGCGGCAATTTATAAGCACAATGGTTTGAACGCTTTTAATAAAGACATGATAGAAAACCAGTGAACAAAGCGCATGCATAGTTACATTGCAATAGCTCCCTGTGGACAGAATAATTATGACTTTAACAGTTTTATAATCATATAAAGCATTAAAATGTCAAAACTATGATGTCATAGACATGGCTATTCATAACCCCTTCCTCAATATCAGCTTACCCTTCAGAAGTAATGCACTTATTCAGATGTTATATTTACTCTAGTACTGAATCACCACTCCTCATGTGACATAATCCGGGAACTAGAATCAATTAATTGTGAATCGAGAACCCCCAAACACGATTCTTATTTTCCATCCTACAGACTTTTTTTCCCCATCCTACAGACTTTTTTTTACTGTCAATACAAAGGCACCATCTGAACCCCGGTTGAGTTTACATCCTGGAAACTGTCAACACTTATTTGATTCTTTTCAATATGGACATTCTATACCTTTCAACATAATCAAGGGAATGAAATGAATTAAAACCATTGTAATGTTCGTTATATACACGTATACGAGTTCTTAGGCGAAAAAAGCATAGATGGAAATAGATTGATAGATAATACCTACATATACGTCAGTGTCGATACTTCAACTTTGATCTTTGATATTTTCTTAATTTCATCGTTTTAACATAAGGCAAAAATATGACAAATCAACAATTCACATTAATGTTTTATTTATTTCTCTATATACTTTTTATATTCGCACACTAAGCATGCTTACAAAGTAATACAATTTTTACTTGTGTTTTATGATTATTGTTATCATCATTATTATCATTAATATCATCTCATTAGCATCATTATCATTGTAACATTATTATACACCCTGTCTACGTGCATTACTTTTGTAACGTTGGTATTTTCAATGGGGTCCGCTGGTTATTCATAAGGACCGCTATTCATAGAAAACGCTATTCATTTAACACGTGTTATAAATAGTTATGAATAGTGGTCCTTATGAACGGAGGTCCTTATGAAAAGTGAGGTAATTTGTCTATGGTTTGTTCGCTATTTAGAAGGACCGCTATTCATAGAAAACCGCTATTCATTTAGTCACGCGTTATGGATAGCGGTCCTTATGAATAAGTGGTCCTTATGACTAGCGGTCCATATGACTAGCAAGGTTACTCCTTTTCAATTGTGATCAGTTTGCGATCAGTTCAATATCTAATATATCTGAAAACGAAGAACTCAGTTCCTAAGTTTAACCCGTAGTATAAATGTCAATAACACATTATTCATTTATGGAGAATTGTAAATTCAAAGTAGGGAAAGGCCGAATGGTTCATGGATATGTTTTTGTTGGAGAGAGAAAGACAAACAGACAGAGAGAGAGAGAGAGAAGGAGAGAGAGAGAGAGAGATCATTGGAGATGGGGGGTGGTCGTGTTTTTCATGTACGTATTTTTCATTTTTTACACTAATGCCATTGCAGCCCTGATATTGATCAAGAACTTCACGTCGTTGTGATGGTATCATACAGACGTAAAGCTCTAATATAAGTCACATCATGACATTTTTTTTAGATGTTCTATGCAGTGCCGTTATAACTGTTTATTAATCAATATCATTGATTAATGCCCCTGTCAATGCCCCTGTCAATGTTCCTACACACTGATCCTTTTTTTAAACTAACAATATCTTGACAAGTTGTGCACTAAAAAGAGTAGCGATACAATATAACCAGTTCGTCTTTTAAAAAAAAAAGTGAAAGAGGGGTTATTTTATTTTTCATTTATTTGTTTGTTTGGTAATTAACTGCTGAGAATGTTTATAGACAAGTGTAATTCAAAACGGAGTGTTAAGTATCATAGTTTAGTACTTAGCACCCTAGGAAGATGGTTTACTAGGCTTTGAGAACGCTTATATACATGCTGCATGATCGAATGCAAATTATAAGATAGAATACTCTGTATTACATTTGCTCAAGTCATTACAATGATGAAAGTGCCCGACTTTTTTTTAATATCATACCAGCAGAATAGCAATGTTACAATCATGATTTTTGTACATATGTGATTGTCTAGTCAAGAGTCTTTTGTGACAAATTTGATTTTTCTTTTCATACTGAAATAGACGACATAAAATCGAACTACTCCTAAACAGAAGAACACTCTGTCGATATCGATGGCATCGGCTTAGGAGAAGTCGAAAAAGCTAGAGGAGATTACGATGGAATATTTACATAATGCAAACACAAACCTCGGCAGTCTTCTCACTGTATGCGTGAGTATATTTATGTATTTTATGTATAACAAACGGCGTCAGCCAGTGTAGCTTTTAGTGATTTCTTCAGAAGATTTGTGTTGAATTTCTGCATTGTGTGCAATACTCATTGACCCGCATTCACAAAGGAGGTTTAAACTATGGGTATATTAAAACTCCGTAAGAAGCGTACAAAAATAAGCGTAAATAAGCTCACATTGCCCATGTCCGCGCTCAAAGAAAATGATCGGATCGGATTCCGTGCGCACTTATGTGTGAAACAGATTTAGAGAATATGTAAAGTATGAACAATGCCAGTAAATTACATTACGTGAAATGCCACAATAAGAAGGATGAGGGTAACTTCTTTATTTCTGTTTCATATTTCATTTGGCATAAATATACATGAACACGCATCATAATAGACTACATTCTATTATCATCTGATTTCTTCCATTTCTTTAAAGAGGCTTGCTGTGGTCATACAAGTTCTAGGTTGGAGCTCATTTTGCACTGGTAAGTTTATTTCAAGTGAAAAGCCATACTTCAGCATTCTGATTCGTGAACATGACAATAATACAATATGAATGAATAGGAGTTGACCGAGTCTTCGTGTGACCAGTAATTCTTCTTGAATATATAAATACCACTTTTAATCAATCACATCATACAGATGTGCATGTGGGTATGTATGGGTTGGTTTGTGGGTGTGTGGGTGTGGGCGTGTGTGTGTGTGTGTGTGTGTGTGTGTGTGTGTGTGTGTGTGTGTTATTAATGGTGGACACTCCACTGGTTACTTTGATGTGGGGAGAGGAGTACGTCAGGGGGATCTATTGTCTCCGTATTTTGTTATAGAAGTGTTAGCACTTGCAATTCGTAAAGCACATAATATAAACGGGATACAAATAGGACATATTGAAGTGAAGTTAACTTTGTACGCAGATGATATGACTATGTTTTTGAAAGATTTAGAATCTATACAAAATCTAGAAGAGGTGTTAAATACGTTTTGGAGATTATCCGGATTAAAAGTGAACAAAAATAAAACAAAGATATTAATGTTAGGTCCTCATAAAAATATAAGAAATACATTTTCACTGGGAAAGCAGGTAGAAGTTGTTAAGATACTCGGGATATATTTTTCTATAGACGTAAATATAAAGGAGGAGATGAATTATAAAGAAATATTAAATAAAATCAAAAGATTATTAGGCTGGAATGTAAACAGCGCGATTTGACCCTTACTGGTAAAATACAATTGTTGAAAGTATTTGCTTTATCTAAACTTATATATGTCTCTTCTGCATTATTGGTGACAACTTGGGTTTATAAAGAAGTCGAAAATTTTTGTTTTGATTTCATATGGAGAGGTCATGATAAGATTAAAAGAAATATCCTTTATTTGACTTATAACCACGGAGGTTTGAAAATGATGAATTTTAGAAATTTATGATTGAGGCAAAAAGAATAATGTGGATTAAGAGACTAATCTATGAAGACAGTAATATGAAATGGAAAAAAAATATTTGGGCTATATATTCCAGTCAATTGGAAGAAGATTTATATTTTTATGTGATTACGACATGAAAAATATTCATATTCAGGCGCCTCCATTGGATTAAGAGACTAATCTATGGAGACAGTAATATGAAATGGAAAAAATATTTTGACTATATATTCCAGTCAATTGGAAGAAGATTTATATTTTTATGTGATTATGATATGAAAAATATTCAGATTCAGGCGCCTTCATTGTACTTAGAATATTTGAATATATGGCATGACTTAAGAGAGAACAGAATTACTACTAGTAACTTAGGAAATCAAATGATTTTTAATCCGTTTTGGCCGGAAAACACTATTTAACAGAAAACTATTTGAGGCTAATATATATCAAATTAAGCATGTTGTAGACAAAGAAGGCCATTTAAGGCCAGATAGTTATTTTCTACAAAATGGTCTTGATGCCAACGATTTATTCTACATTAGTAGCATTTATTCAGTATTGCCGATGAATTTGAAAGAGAAAAGGAAAAAAGACGAAGAGATAAATGACACGATCGATTACTCGGAATTAATGTGTAAAGTAGGTGATGAAATAATATCATATGAAGGACTGACTTCTAAATTATGTTATAAAAATCTTCATAGATAATATAAAGGAAACCTTTGCGTTTAGACACGCGGAAATAGCACATTTGAATACTACATCTGGAATTGCGACTTCCTTTTTGACCCCGAGAATATGCACTTTAGATGGTAAATTACGTGAATTTCAGTTTAGACTATTACGTAGTATCCTATATTGTAATGATACACTCTATCGATTTGGCTTTATATCATCTAACTAATGTTCTTTCTGTGGAAAGGAAATTGAGGTATATAATCACTTATTTATGTAGTGTCAATTTGTTAAAAAATTGTGGCGAGAAATAGGGGAACAAATGAAATTGATGCACTTAGACGCTTTAAAATGGGAGGAAATTTTGGTTGGGTTAGATGGAAAATCAGAAAAGTACATTAACCATTTAATTATAGTCATAAAATATATAATATACAATGCGAGATCAAAAGAAACGCCCCCAACAAAGAGAGAAATCTATAATGCACTTTTAGAAAGTAAAGATAACGAACGTAAAAAGGCAATAGCTCGAAATAAGTTAAGTCTACATCTAAAGAAATGGAATTATCTTGAATATTGGACGGAAGGAGGACATACACAATAATATCACAAAAAAGTTTTGTTTTATACAATTGATGCTATTTCCACCATCTAAATTGCGACCAAAAGAACAATATTTGCTCCCCAACAAATCAGTTACTTGAGATTTCTTGTAATTTTCTCCGATCGTCGTAGGCCATTGCAAACTTTCACAAAATATCGCGAGGTCACACTGGCTGTTTACATTTATTTCCATGGAGAAAATTGGAAACACGTTTCGTTAAACATCCGACTTACATTGTATGATATCCCAAGTTTTCTTTGAGATCGCAATTCTTATAAAGAGGTCTTACTTGAGAAGAGAAAATGTAGAGAAAAGGAAAGGATGAAGAAACTAATAAAATATATATAGGGAGGTGGTGACACAACAGGAGCTTTGTAACAGGTTATATATATAATATATATATATATATATATATATATATATATATATATATATATATATATATATATATATATATATGTATATATATATATATATATCTATATGTATATATATATATATGTATGTATATATATATGTATGTATATATATATATATGTATATATATATATATATATATATATATATATATATATATATTTATATATTATATATATATATATATATATATATAATGTGAGAAATTAATTGAATTGAATAAGAGAAATAATTTGCGTAGCTTAATTCATTGTTCCTCCTTACTGACTTCCGTTTTGTGGAAATAACTGCAGGGTTTGCAAAAACTGTCTCCGCCGGGAGTCGAACCCGGGTCTTTGGCACTGTACGCCAAACGCCTTAACCACTAGACCACGGAGGCGGGTTGAGTGGTATTCGGCTACACCAGGTACAAACACCGACAGGCAGCCCTTGCAATCCCTTCGCAGTTAATTTATTCCTTTTCTTTGAGGGACAGGGGAGTATTGAACAATGAAAAGCCGCATGCCTAGCTAGATCCATGGCGGATTCATGTATTAGAATTAATTAATTAATTACAATGTGCGAGAAATTTGTTCTAACACTATAGCATCGGCAACTATCGTGGGTAAATTTACATGATGTGAGAAATCAATTGAATTGAATAAGAGAAATAATTTGCGTAGCTAAATTCATTGTTCCTCCTTACTGACTTCCTTTTTGTGGAAATAACTGCAGGGTTTGCAAAAACTGTCTCCGCCGGGAGTCGAACCCGGGTTCGACTCCCGGCGGAGATTGCAAGGGCTGCCTGTCGGTGTTTGTACCTGGTGTAGCCGAATACCACTCAACCCGCCTCCGTGGTCTAGTGGTTAAGGCGTTTGGCGTACAGTGCTAAAGACCCGGGTTCGACTCCCGGCGGAGACAGTTTTTGCAAACCAATGAATTTAGCTACGCAAATTATTTCTCTTATTCAATTCAATTGATTTCTCACATAAAAAAAAAAAAAAAAAAAAAAATATATATATATATATATATATATATATATATATATACACATACATATATACATATATACATATATAGTACATATATGTATGTAGATAGGCTAAACGTAGGTGGGGAGACAGGTAAAACCGAACGTGAGTACGCGAAAGGATCAAAAACAGCTCTTAGAAAGCTAGAATGAGAGAGAGTTTGGGTGAATGGGTAGGTGTGTAGGTTCGAGTGTGTGTGTAAGAGATAGAGTTAGAGGGTTAGAGGAAAAGGCAAGGGAAGAAAGATGGAAAATGTAGAGGTAGAGAAGGAGAGAGGAGAAAAGGAGATAAAAGAGTAGGGAAGCCAGAGCCGGGAGATCTATTGAGATATTCAAACAAATAATTCACAGACAATCTTACTATACATGCAAATATTTATTAGACTGCTAATCAATATTTGAAGTATAATCATGCGACGTAATGAAAACTGATAGTGCTGTTGGCTTTACCAATTCCGGCTTTTGACAGGCTCGCTTATTACGCTTATTTAACTGCTTTTCGAAGCAATGTGTATCTTGCAAAGGTTCAATAATTGACTATCCAACTGACGTTGCTTGAAGGCCAGATGAGCCTGTCCCGAAATAGTCACCCCATTTTACATATGAGATTTGACCCCTCTCAGTTACTTAGACCATCCATGTCATTCACAAAAAGCTTGTCAGCCTGAACGAAGCGGCTGGGTTTGGCCCCCCCCCCCCCCCCAAGAAAAAGGCCCCCAAGTCGGATCGATTTCAACCAATCAAACACATGCGTCAAACGTGAAGTTGTATGACTGTACATTACCAAAACACAAAAACTGACAAAATTTTCCGTTGGGATGGGTTACCAGACGGCCCCTACAAATTAGGGCAAATATTTCCCCTTGAGGCCCATAGACCAAATTTTGTCAGAAGGAAAAGGTATGAGTGTACATTACAAAAATATAAGAACTAACAAAACTTTCCATCGAGAAGAAGGAGTGACACGCCCCTGAAAAAAAAAAAACAACCAAAAAAAAAACCCCACACCAAAGTGCCCCTGAACCAAGCTTTGCTACCCAAAAGGCTCTGGATGTAGATGGGGGGCATTACTACCTTAATAACTCCAAAGTGTCTTATTTAATTCAGGTCAAATTTACATAGTACAATTTTGAATAATGTAACTTTCTTGGGGTGCAATTAGGTGTCAAATGATCATTTCAGTAATAAGTTATTAAACTCTGAAAATTATACTGCTTTCTCAAAAGCAGTCAAATGGTATTGTCAGGATTATACAAACACTCCCATTGTCCATCGTCCATCTGCACTTGTTTGACAAGACATAATAGAGTAGCTTGCTAAATATCTGGGCTATGTGGCTGCCATGCTGAAATCTACCATTCATGTTTTGATTACACAAATACCTTGCAAGTTCTCTATGATGTCTTGCTAAACAGGCGCAGATGGACAATGGGTGTATTTACATAATCCTGACAATATCATTCGACTACTTTTAAGAAAGTAATACAAGTGTCACAATTTAATAACTCATTATTTTTTAATCACTTGACACCAAATTACACCCTAAGACAGTTACAATGTTCAAGATTGTACTATGTAGATTTGACCTGAATTGAATAAGACACTTTGGAGTTATGAAGGTAGTAATGCCCCAGAATGGTTTATCTCTACATCCAGAGCCTTTTGGGCAGCAAAGCTTGCTTTAGGGGCACTTTGGTGTGTGTGTGATTTGTTTTTTTTTCAGGGGCGTGTTACACCCCCTTCCAGTTGCAAAGTTTTGTCAGTATATTTTTGTAATGTACAGCCATACCTCTTCCTTTTGACAAAATTTGGTCCATGGGCCCCAAGGAGAAAAAATTGCCCCAATTTTTAGGGGCCGTCTGACAATCCATCCCGACGGAAAATTTTGTAAGTTTTTGTGATTTGGTAATGTATAGTCATACAACTTCCTTCTGACAATGTTTTGCGCATATGTTAGATGGGTTGAAATCGACTCGACTCGGGGGGGGGGGGGGGGGGGGGGGGGCCAAACCCGGCGTCTTCGTTCAGGCTGACAAACTTTTTGTGAATGACATGGATAGTCTAAGTAACTTTAAGGGGGTCAAATTTCGTAATATGGGATAACTATTTCGGGACAGGCTCCTAGACTATTAGCTTTGTTTTGTAGTCGTCATGAAATATCTATAAATATAATCATCTTTTTTAATGTCCCAGTATGAGATCAATTCAACAGTAACTGAATATGAAAATATGATTATAATTAAATAAAATATTTTATCTCGCAGCTGTTTCTTTAGATTATGATTATTATTATCTGCCGTGACGGAATTATGTGAAGAAGGCATTCTGTGACCGTACTTTCTAACAAAGTTGCTGATACCGAGACTTGATTATTAAGAATTTCACAGAAAAAACTTTGTAATACTATAACAGTGATTTTTAAGGATTATGAATAACTTCTAATTAACTGATTATGTGTATAGTCTAAGGAATTAGTAGGCTTTATATTCGATCATTAATTACACGTACATTGTACGCCGTAATGTTCCACCTAAGATATATTATTACATTATCATCAGTGTTTGTGTGCTTTCTGTCCAATAAATATGTTATGACATTTTGTATTCATTTCGACAGGAATAACTTGTCAGTACTGCGAGACCGTGCCGTCGTTAGCTGATTGTGACTCCACACGAGAATGTGCGTCTAACGAGGTAAGGACAACTATTGCATAGTCAGTGGCGGATCAAGGATTATTTGACAGGGAAGAGGCACAGATCTCCAAGCGGGCTTACAAGCAACAACAAAAAAAGGGGGTGGGAGGGAAGAAAAAAATTCAAACACGTAATTTATTCTTAAATCTTTGACAAATAACAATTTTTTTTTATTTTTGCCGGGAGTGTTGCTGTTTTAGTTTAAGTATGCCATATTTGGTTCCGGTCCCCATGCCCTTTCCCCAGGGTCCACTACTAAATAGTTGGAATTTTCAAGCACTAAAGAATAACACTGAAATGAATCATTTTAAGTCATATGACAGTGAGTATAGCGCTCATGACCATCACGCAAGATAATCGATCCTGGGGAGCGTTTCATCAAGCGTTTTGTCAGTGATTTTTACCGACAACTGTTATAAGCTACTGAAATCCTTGCATCTGATTGGCTGAGAGCAAATTTGTCAGTAAAAACCACTGACAAAACGCTTGATGAAATGCTCCCCTGACGTTCCAAGATGATTAATCTGACTGAAGCACTGCTGATATATTGCATCGAAGTATTCCATCAATTCATTACTGCAGGATATCCATTTACTGCACCTGTATCGAGAGTGGCAAATATGAGTTAAAATGTTGAAATAGGACAGTGGCTTGGATGGGCTGAAATTCGAACCCTTAACCTATAGGTAGGGCACTGGTAGTGGGCACTGGTAGTGGACATTTTTAGATTGCAGAGAGTACATGGTGCTCAGCTTGATTTGTTGCCGTTTCTTTGCTCGAGAAAGATCTAGCTCGTTTTGTAAAGGAAGAAGCTGTTAAGATGCCAACATAACCAAAGGAATAAAAAATCGGAACTGAGCTTTCTTATAGATGGTACCGATGACGCTTGAAAGGGAAAACAGCTAGTGAAAGAGAGGGAAACCGAGATTAGAAAGATGAAAATGGGAAAGCAGTCAAACATAGGCAGTGAATGAGATGCACAATAATTTTCTTCACTTTTGCATGATATGAAATGATTTCATTCTCAGGGATATTTGAGCTTGCAGGTTATCTGATAACAACACTTTCTGTGGATAACGGAATTTTTCAAAGACACTTTAACACATTTCTTGCTTTAAACCTTTGAAGGTTCTTTTAGGTTATTTATCAATCCACTATATAATCTTTGTAAAAAAAAAAAAAAAAGAAGAAAGAAAAGAGAGAAATGAATATGAAAATATGGAAATTATCAGAAACAATTAGTTTGGATATTACCCCATGTTGAAATGTCCGTGCGTAATCTCAATATTTTCCCGACCTTGCCCGACTGTATTATTGATTACCAAGGGAATACGTAATTATAGACAAATTAATAAACAGTGCAGTGGCGGATCCGGGGGGGGGGGGTCCGGGCCCCCTCCTCTGGGAGCAAAAAAGGGCCCCAAAAATGCTGAGGACCTTTTCGAGTGAAAAAGGGGCCCAAAAATGCTGAGGACCCATTTTTTTTTTTTTTTTTTTTTTTTTTTTTGGCTTGTCAGAGATTTTTTGAGTGAAAAAGGGGCCCAAAAATGCTGAGGACCCTTTTTTTTTTTTTTTTGCCCCTCCCTCAAGAAATCCTGGATCCGCCACTGGGTAAGCCCACCTTGTTAGTAGAAAACAGTCACTCAACTCCGCGGCTTGCTTAATTGTCTGTGTTCGGAGATGCAACAGCAAAAGATCATCACATAACCACGGGATATTGAATCTTTAATCCAATGCTCAAATATACCTTATTATGGCCCGCAAGACGAAGATTATTTTTCAAGGAATAGCAGACACGCATGCTCAAGAATGGATGAATTTCAATATAAGAATTGAGAATGAAGATCAAAAAATAAATACATAAAGATTGAAATCTGTTTTCTTGTTTGAATTGATTCCTAGAAAGTTAAGTGTGAAGCTTTACCCTGAATAGGTGCTACTTTTGTTTCGATGTGGGTCAAAGTTTGAACCTTTATTTTTTGTTGTGTTATAGGAATTTACAGTATAGTTTGACCCCAAAGAACAAATTTTTCTTATTCTTTTCTTTTGTCCCAATCTTTACCCAATTCGAGATTATGATCCTTAACTCTTACTGTGCCAAGGGGTTTAGCTCTCTTTAAAATTTTACCAAAATGTGAGCAATGCTTACTTTTCAAATGTCTGCACTTCATGAACCATCTGTTATTTTACAACATAAAACAGTATAAAACTTGTAGGAAATTTATTACCATTTCTTATGATACCAAACCTTATTACGTTACCCAACTTTATGCATAAGAATTATTGGAAATGAAATTTGAGTTTCTATTTTTTCCATTATTTTTTTTTCTCATTTGTTTACTATTATTTAATGTTGAAATAAGGTATCTTTTTCTATAATCTGTAATTTTCTCTGAAATTTCCTGTGGTAGCATATGATTATGATTATATATTTAGAATGCTTGATTTATGCTCAAAATTTTGATATACATTGACCACCATATACCTTTCCTGTGGTTGAGCAAATGGTGAATGAAAATGACAAGTCTATCTGTCACATATATGTGACATTGGCACTGAAAGAGTTCACACTGTGACTCACAAAATATCACTATATAACAGAAATGATTGAGCCAAGGTTTCATGCGTAATAATAATGCGTTAATCCCACAAGCCACTGGTAATATTTGATCTTTATGTTTAAGTCAATAGACGATGTGCCTTTGACGTCAGCACAGTTTGTCGGTAGTCAGTAATATTGAATTAGCATGATGAATAGGGGTTATTATCATGATTATCGGAGTATTACTCTCAAATCATGTGACAAAGTGTATTATATTATTTTAGAGATACAATAATTCGCACATACAGTATCCATGGTATTAATCGCAAAGTTGCCAAAGATGAAGTTGAAAAGAAGGGACAGAGAGATATATAAAAGAAAATGAGGAATAGTTACAATATTTTTCAATTGAACAATATATATATATATATATATGGTAAAAAATTATGTCATAAAGCGGTTAAAGAGAAACATCAGAAATGACTAGCATTGATTTTAATTAAAATCATTAGTAATATTCATTAAATAAGACTCAGTTGATTTATAGATTTCTTTTTTTCAAACTTTTTAGCCCTCCATAGGCTATTTTATTGAGTCAAATAAACAACGTTTTACAACTCAATGAAACTAATATCTTAAACTCAAATAAAATAATACTTTTTCTCTCATTTTTTGTTTAAACAAACATCGAAGTGACTGCCATTTAGTTAAAAAAAGAGAAATTGTTATACAGACCCGATATAGAATAAATATATCTCTCATCCTCATAATATTGAATAATTTTTATCTTCATACTACCGAAAATCGGAATTTAGTTAATAATAAAAAAAAAAAAATAAATAAATAATAATAATAATAGTGGGTTCTTGTATAGCGCACATGTCTGTCAGACTTGACACTCCTGGCGCTCCATAATTATTACCCTGGCTTTAGCATGGCTGCACTTACCGCGCTCTAGCATTTCAAGGAATTAATTCCTGCCAGGTACCCACTTACCTCACCTGGGTCGAGTGTGGCAATTGTAAATTAATGTGCATACAGTTGTTCCTTAATCAAAGTTACTATGCAAAATAAAGCATCATTTCTCTTCTCTTCAAACCTAAAAATTATATTTTCTAAATTAAACTTTATCTGTACTTGAGAGCCTTCATTTATCCATTTTGCTATTTCATTCGAGATTGATTTACTGATCTCACATTCATAAAAAAAATGTACAATGTCTTCTAACTTTTTTTTACAGAACGAACAATTTTCGTTACTGACTATTTTCATCCTCTGTAGCTGCTTGTTCAAGAACAGAATCATATTTACTATCTTCTACTGAAAATATCTTAAACCAATATCCCGAGTAAAACGAAATATCATGATATGATATTTCTGCATTTTTGAACTATCAAGGGTGTAATCTAAAACGTTCCCATTTCGAGCATATTGAGGGTATACATTTTGTTTATCCAAGAAGAGTTTTGTAGATGTATCTACATCCTTTTAGGTCATGTACTAGAATTTAATATGAGAAGGCCTTAATGGATCTAATATATGTTTTTCACCTTTTTCAATATCCATTCTATATCCACACTTTATTGCTTGACTTATAGAATAATAAGGCAAATAATTCAGTTTCAAGCACAAAAAATTTTTTTTTCACATTCTTCACAAGTCAACAAATTCCTTTCGTCATTAATCAAGATACATCTGATGCCTTTTTCATAACAAGATCTTAAAAAATCAGACTTTTGCTTTGGATAAAGCTATTTCCCCACAACGGATAAGTGAACCAATCACTTCCTTCCGCCCGACTCAACAAAGACAAAGCGTGAAAAACATCTTTCTAAAATGGATCAGAAACTTCATGAGATAATGTCAAAAAAATATTCATCCCCAGACCCAACTACGAATGGTTTTGATAAAAATGACTGCATTAAATGATTAACATCATCACATATACCTAAAACAATTCTTCGAATCTATGTATGTAAGCTTTAGTGACATTCTAAAAACTCATCATCTGGCATTTTAAGACCCCCTTCTTGTTGATTTATAGATGAGTCAACATGAGTCAACATGAATATCTTTTGTCATGTTTTTTTTTTTCTTGATATACTCTTTTCCTAAGTAGGCATCATTATTTTTAAAGATATAATCATGAGAATATGAAGAACTCAACAGGAAGAGCAAAACTTATAATGGCCTGTTGATCAAATGGATCACGATTTGTTTCCGATCGCAGTGATTTTAATGTCCTTTGGCAAGGCATTGATCTTCTTTCAACCCAGGTGTAGTAACATGGGACCTGGTACAAGGAAATCTATTGAATAGGCTACTTTTAGCGATTCAGGACAGCTTTGTTAAAATATCAGCAGCATTAGTGCTGGTAGTAGTACATTGTATCTTTCCAACACTCTCCGAACTAAAGTGGGTATTGATGGAGATGCTTTGTGCTGAAAAGATACCATTTGCAATTGTGATGGTGGTGTATGGTGGTGGTGAGGGCAGTGGTGTATCCTAGGAGTTATCATGATGTATCCAGCATCGGGTGAAGATATTGTATCTCCTCCTTGAAGGCCCAGGGGAAAAAAATTTCTATAGAAGTACATTATGGAATCAGAAAAATAAATTCCCTGTCTTGGAACGATTCCAACCAACGCCAAATTCATCGATTTCTGGATACGCCACCTGGATACGCATGACTAGGCATGGGCCGCGGAACCGGGGGGGAGGGGGGCTGTGGGTGGCTGTGGGTGGCTGTAGCCCCCCCCCCCCACTTTTTTGATTAGACACGTTAAAAAAAATCTCTGAAAAAAAAGGCTCGAAAATTGTCATTAATGGGTGACATCAGATCAGCCCCCCCCCCCCCCTTCCAAAAACCCTCCGCGGCCCCTGCTAGGTATGGAGTTAAGGATCCAATAAATGTTCTTATCATTTATTATTATTTATGTGGCTGCGACACCTTGACGATTTAGCCAGCGTATGCCGACGTATGAAAAAAAAATTGGCGAATACGCTGGCGTACGTCGAGTTTGACCTAGCTAGTTTATATTTGCGCCGTACGATAAATAGGTCTACGATTTTCCGTGCGATTTTCGGGCATCGTAGGTAGCTACGGGCTACGGTATTTGTGTTTACATTATCTACGAGCATCGTGCCATTTCTTGTATTGGCCCTCGATGGCAGGCCTGGGCAAATCCGTACAGAGGCTGTTCGGAAATTGTACGGAAATCGTGCAATTTCAGTGCAGTTGCAGTGCAGCCTCAGCACAGAATACGGAGCCCATCTGAAAATTGTTTGGCCCGTCTCAAAGTGGCTGCACGGCCATGCTGCGGAAGCTGTGTGGTTGCCGCGGGATGACTGCTCAGTATCACGAGTACTGCACGGGCATCGAGCGGAAATCTTGTGATAGCTGTGCGATGGCCGTGCGAATGTCCCACGAGTCTACAATCTCTGTACGATGGTTTTTACTAACTCAAAATCCCACGACCGCCTCCTGACTCTGCGCGGGGGGGGGGGGGGGGGGGGCGAAAAAAGCGATACGGGCAGGATACGGTCTCCGTAGACCAATTGCAGGCCAAATGTAAACTAGCATAAGTTATGCTTAATTTATATTTGCCCCGGGCGCCATACGATAAATTGGTCTACCATTTTCGGTACGATTTTGGGGGTGTCGGGCTAATGTGTTTGTGTTTACATTTGGCCCGTAGCCTGTGGACATGTTGTAGGTGTCGTAGATTCCCGTACGGGAATCGCGAGGAGGCCTCGCGCTGATCGTGCAGCATACGCACGATTTTGGGGTGAGCATGAGGAGAAAAAAAATCGTACCGAGATTGTAGACTCGTGGGACATTCGCACGGCCATTGCACAGCTATCGCAAGGTTCCAGCTCGCTGCCCGTGCAGTTCCCAGGATATTGAGCAGTCATCCCGCGCCATTGCCGTGCAGCCGCCTTGAGACGGGCCAAACATTTTTCAGATTGGCTCCGTACGATTTCTTTGTGGAGGTTGCGAAGACCGCACGGCAACTGCACTATTAAACATTGCATGATTTTCGTACAATGTCCGACGAGCCTCTGTACGGATTTGCCCCGGTCTGCCCTCGATTGCCAATACAAGAAATGGCACGATGCTCGTAGATAATGTAAACACAAACATCATCGCAGCCCGTAGCCACCTACGATACCTGAAAAATCGCAGACCAATTTATAGTAAGGCGCCCGGGGCAAATGTAAATTAAGCATAAACTAGGCATTATGGGTAAGTTTGTATAAGTTAAGAGCACGCTGGTATTCGTCGTAGTATTGCGAGGTCGTCGAAAATTTTTGTTTATGCACACAATTTTTCGACGTCTGCCAGCGTATGGCTCATACGTCCTGCATACGCGAACCATAAGTTATGCGTTCGTTGACACACGTTGACACACGTTACTTGCAAGCTATCACAAGTCGAAATACGTAGAGATAATGTCTAGCGTACCCAAAACTTATTTATAACCCTATGAGTAATGTTATTTGAACCTGTGTGTTACTTATACAGAACTTATCTCCAACGCATATTGACGTAAGTAGACGTATTTGACGTGTTCCGGACGACCACATAACTTACTGAACGTGTTTCTAACTTACAGTTACCGTATGATGCGTATTGGCAGCGTTCTTGGAAGTTTTCTTCGGCATTTCAGCCCATTTCAGCCGTATGGCGTCCTTGATAACAGTACCGTGATATGTACAAATATTATAATTCTTGGAAAATAGACTTACAAAGTCTTATTGAATACATAGAATTGTATTGTACTAAACGAAACAAAACAAAAACAATGTATCGAACATGCATGATATCATTTTATTTGTGATTTGAATCGTCGAGCGGCAGCCTTTTTATTAGCCTATCCGATAGGCGTCGGGCTTTTTGGCAAGTATACTAATCGCGTTATGGAGACGGACAATCGGCGAGGGCGTCAGCCACTTGTAGATAACTAATACCAACGAATGCATAGCGTGTTACTGGCGTTCACAACTTATGCCCAACGATAGTCTAACTTATGCAAAGCGCGTGGCAGCGTAGCGCAGACGAAAGGTAGCCTATCCGTCGGGCTTTTTGGGAAGTATACTAATCGCGTTATCGCCGATTGTCCGTCTCCATAACGCGATTAGTATATTTGCCAAAAAGCCCGACGCCTATCGGATAGGCTACCTTTTGTCTGCGCTACGCTGCCACGGGCTGTGCATAAGTTAGACTATCGTTGGGCATAAGTTGTGAACGCCAGTAACACGCTATGCATTCGTTGGTATTAGTTATCTACAAGTTATTGAAACGTTCTTTATAAGTTACTAATAAGTTATGTATACGTCCAACTCGTTCTGAATACGCTATGTATACGCCCAAAATTGAAGAAAAAAAATCGATAGTTCAGCGTATGCCAGCGTTTTAGAGACATTTTGAAAAGTCGGCATACGATGGCTAAATCGTCAAGGTGTGACAGGGCCATTAACAGAGCAAATGCAATTACTGCCTGATATGCACTTTGATCCAATTCAATTAGCCATTTTTGCGCAAGCCAATTTTCCGAGTTTAAAAAAAGAAAACAGTACTCACACAAGCCTAAAATATAGTCAGTACTCATAGTGTCATCCGACTGAATAGATCCTACCCGTAATTGCATAGCAAAAAATCTTTCCGCTATTGTGAATTTATCATTTGGAGGATATTTTCAAGGTGTGTGCTTTTTCATACGCACTGTAGTAGTAGTGCAGTGAGCATGTATTGGGATTGGTATATTTTAAACATGATGGTAGTCGATCTTACATTAAAAATTTAACAAACTTAACCTTAGGCCTATAGATCTATCGATTGTATAATTCAAAATATTTATATGCAGCGAAAGATTACTCCATCACTTACTAACAAACAGACACGTCATACACTTAGCTTGTAACTTCAAATGTCTATAACATCTGTTTCATTATCCGAAAATATTGTTGTTTTTTCTTATGAGAATCTGACAAAATTATTTATTTGATTCAGTTGCAGTACATTTGAGTCAGAGGTATGTATTTCTAATGCAATGTCTGCAATTTTTACAAAGTGTTCATGTCGTATCAGTGTTATTGGGTACGTTCTTATGCCGGCTTTCATCAATCAATCAATACTCAGCCTGGTTATCAAATAAATGTTTAATGCGTAGTAGCCTTTGATTTTCTTCTGCTTGTACAGAAGATGTTAGTAGGGTATATCTAAGAGGGGTATCCGTACACCCCCACCAGGACTAAAAGAAACCAACTTTTTTTTAAAAATCTCCTTTATAATGTACTTTAAGATATTCAAAATGTTAACAAGAAAAAAAAAAGTGGCCACTCACGTCGAAAATCAAGATGGCGTTCAACGGTCCAAGGTGAAGAAAATAGGCTTTTATTAAATGTTTTGGGGTCCTAGTACCTTTTCGACATGTTCACCTGTAACTTTATGTATGATTATCAGATTCCATTTAAACGTAGTTACCGTATTTAGAATCATATTCCGCACATTTTAATACCAACAAAATGTATGTAACTCAATGGCTGTTGCCATGGCAACCGTCCATCTCAAAACAAACCGACAAGTTTTCGAGAAGTTTTTTTTTATATTTTGGGGTGAAATTTGGTTCGGTTTTTTTTTTTTTTTACTTTAGTTTTGATATGAGTTTGAAACAATATTCAGACTGTAAAATGATATTTTATATCTCTTTGATATACGTAAACACAATTTCGATACTGGACACCTTAGTTCCTTATCAGCAGAGTTCCCTGCAAAGCATCATAAAAACCTTTGTTTTGTGGAAATTCGAGATTTTTTTTTTTTTTTTTTTGTATTTGTTAACACATTGACCACATGAACCTTTAGCTATTAGGTTGTTACTTTTTATCTCCTTATCATGTTTCAAAGAAACTTGGAGATCCTGTTCAGATTGACATCAATGATATTACACACATTTACGTCTATGGATAACAGTAGAATCTGATTTATCAGAATTAAATATTTTACAACAAATCCTTTGTGTAGAATCTGTAATTGAAATGCATAGCTTGCTGGTTATTTCGCAGAGTAGTCATTAGATAATACTGTTAAAATACAGGTATTAGGATATTGTGACCTTTCAAAAATATCTGGATCTTTGCAGTTGGAAAAAATTCAAACACTGAGCGACATGAATCACGACACGATTTTAATACGTTTTTTTATGTCTGACCAATTAAATACTTATAGTTTTAGAATGATTGTAAGACAGTAAAACTTGTTTGCGTTAAATACAAAATTAAATTAATTACATTTAGATGAGAATAAAATCAACTTGTATCACTAATATCAAATTCATATTGATAAAGAAGCATAAATACTGATAAATATAGAATATGTATGTATTACTATATTGCCTGTTTTGTGTTTACATGTACATTATATGATTTGTCTTTTTTACTTGTTTTTCATTTATATGAAGATCATGCAGCGGATCTCATACACTGAGAGATACTAGATTTGTTTATTATTAGCGTTACCTTATATTTCGCTTTATTTATGTATTGTGATATGATTTACATGACAAGAATTATCATATTCGCAAAAAATCAAAAAAATTTATGTCTTTTTATGACGTCTATTGTGTACAAGTCATATGATTTGACAAAATGTTGAACTAACCTTGCATTTCAGACGGTTACAGAAGTTTCATTACATTCAGATAATGCTTATGTTTTATAAAGTTTTGCAAACATGAATTATGAGTCTATTTCTCTTTGTCAACCTCTAAACACAAATACATCTGACACGATTTTTTTTTTTTTTTGTGGTTTAATATTATCAAGTGGATCCACATTTCCACATATCCATAATGAAATTCTAGTTTCCTAACGTTTTCCTTAACTGCTACACTTAGGCATTCTACTGAAATAAGGCAAATTTTAATCTAGTCATTTATGTAATGACAGAGAATCATCATAATGGTAAAACTGCAAAGTGCATAGTGACGTCTGTTTATGTCCTCTGTTGTATACAAGTCATATAAGCTATGACACAAAGCTACAGGTATGTTTCTTAGGATGCTTAGTGACATCTTCATTCATTAATTGGAACATGATGAGATGATCATTTCTATGAGTGTAATGTATAATTTTGTAAGGACCTAAAAAGAAGTATTCTGACTGCGACAAACTTCCTGACTGGCTTCAGCAAAATAATGAATTTCATTTTGTTTTTGTAAAAAAAAAAAAAAAAATGGTAATTTAACTGTATAGATAAGGCAAATCTATACAAAAAGACCTATATTGAACAACCTGACAGGTAATGAATGTGATGTTATGTACCGTAATCAAGATGTCATAGAATTTGAAACATACATGCATTACATAAATGACAAGTCTAATTAAAATTTGCCTTATTTCAGTAGAATGCCTAAGTGTAGCATTTAAGGAAAACGTTAGGAAACTAGAATTCCTTTATGGATATGTGGAAATGTGGATCTATGGGATAATATTAAACCACAAAAAAATCGTGTCAGATGTATTTGTCTTTAGAGGTTGACAAAGAGAAATAGGCTCATAATTCATGTTTGCAAAACTTTATCAAACATAAGCATTATTTGAATGTAATGAAATTTCTTTCACCATCTGAAATGCAAGGTTAGTTCAACATTTTGTCAAATCATATGACTTATATAAAACAGACGTCATGAAAAGGCGTCAATTTGCACTTTGAATTTTTGCGTATATGATAATTCTTGTTATGTAAATCATATCACAATACATAAATAAAGCGAAATATGACGTAACGCTCATAATAACAAATCTAGTAACTTTGAGATTCGCTGCATGATGTTCATAATAAATAAAAAACAAGTCAAAAAGATAAATCATATAGTGTACATGTAAACACAAAACGGGCTATAAAGTAATATCCACATATTCTATATTTTTTTGGTGTGCGCCTCCTTAGGTAGCCTCTCTCATTTAGGGCTCTGATTATTTTGCTATTTTTGTCAGGGTTTTGACTCAATTTCGATATTTAGTTGTTCATATTGTATTTTGTGTGTGTCAAGGATCATGCTAGACATTTTGTAGTCAATATTTTGGTAAGTTAGCTCCATATTTTAATGTTGAATTCTGTATCTTAATTTTGAATCTTGCTTTGCACTGCCATTTCAGTGTTCAGTGCTGTACACATACTTCGTGTTTACTTTCAATAGTGCCTTTTGTAGTACACTTTGTATGTTACATCTGCCTTTTCAATTGCAGTCATTAGTAGCACCGCAACATCAATGGAGGTGATTAAAATCTGGCATTTCTTCTTTTGTGTATCTCTGATTGTATTTCTTTTGAATGTCAACCATGTATTCATTCTGCCTCCTGATCCATGTAATTCAAGTCTACCCATTCCTATGTACAGGCATTTGAAATACTGTAGTAGACCTATTGCATACTACAATAATACTAGTGCATGTTTTCAGTTGGCCATCTTGTTATCGGGTGATATTCAAATGAACCCAGGCCCATGTTATGAAGTTGATACATTTCAGTATGCTAACGAGTATTGTAATAGTTCACAGTCGAATCGTATTCAGTATGATGTACATACTCTCCATCAGTTGAATAAGAAGCCCTATCATCTTCTTCCCCTAACTGTTTGGAAAAGGGTATGTGATCTTGGGATCTGCCGACGACGTCGTACGCATCGGGGACGCAGGCGAAAGATCTCAAGGTCACATCCCCTTACTGAGACTTCCAGTGGGGCTCAGTTTGGTTTATGGAACGCACGATCCTTGACTAATAAGCCTGATGTAGTGACTTCTTTGATTATAGATAATAACATTAATGTGTTAGTTATCACCGAGTCATGGCTTTCAGGCGACCATAGAGATGAGCCTACACTAGCCGAGTTGAAATTATCCCTTCCTAATTTTGATATAATCAATCATCCTAGAAAGACTTGTAGAGGCGGTGGCATCTGCGTCCTGTATAGGTCTACTGCACGTTGTATTGTCAATGACAGCTACAATTGCTTGTCATTTGAATTGTTGGATCTCTCGATCCATCTTACTCCTTCATCTACTGTTAGAGTGTATTGTATCTACCGCCCACCCCAATCCTCACGGCACACCTTTACAAGCAATGATTTCCTTGAAGAGTTCTTAACTCTCCTTGAAAGTGCCGCTGTTGATGTTCACCCTCCCATCCTTCTTGGTGACTTTAATATACATGTAGATGATTCTTCTGATAGTTTTGCTCAATCTTTTCTTAATGCATTAGAAGCCCTCGGGTTCCAACAACATGTCCATGGTCCCACGCACCGCGCAGGCCATATACTTGATCTAGTCCTCAGTAGGAAATCTGAAGATATTATTTCCCATATTAGTCTTTTGTCATCTCTGCCATCTGATCATTCTGCCATCCTTTCCACCATTAAACTCAAAGGGCCTAAAAATCTTAAGAGGAAAGTGAGCTTCAGAAAGCTTTGCGACATCGACACTAACTCTTTTCGCCAGGACATTGGCATCTTCCCCGTGTCCTTCTTGTCCATCTGAAGCTGTTTTGTTCTATAATGATAGTTTGAGTAAACTGATGGACAAGCATGCCCCTCTGAAAACTGTGACTGTCACTGTCAGACCGAATGCCCCTTGGTTCTCTGATGAGATTAGGGAGGCCAGGAGACGTAGGCGTCGAGCTGAACGTCGAATGCTGAAGTCCGGCCTGCAGATTGACAAGAAGCTGTATCGTCAAGAATGTGAGTCGTACTACAGTCACATCACCGATGCTAAGTCGAAATACCTGAGGAATGTGATCACCAACGCTGACTCTAAACAGCTATTCAACATCGTGAAGAAACTTTCCACCCCAAGTCAGTCTTCTATTCTTCCTGAACACTCATCCGATTCTGAACTTGCAAATCAGTTCGGTGAATTCTTCACAAAGAAAATCAGCGACATTGTGTCTTCCTTTGCATCTGATGTTACTTATGCGCAATCATATGTTCTACATCCTGAGAACTCTTTGAAGTGTAATCTGAGCGAGTTTATTCCAGTAACTGAATTTCAACTTCGACGTCTTATCAAGTCAACTCCACCGAAATCCTGTAATCTGGACCCTCTTCCAACTTGGCTGCTTAAAGATTGCCTTGATGAACTGCTTCCGGTTCTAACAAACATCATCAATGCATCACTGTCATCGGGTGTAGTTCCTCGGTCGTTCAAAACATCACTACTTCTTCCTCTGTTGAAGAAGCCTAATCTAGACCCAAATGACCTGGGAAATTACCGCCCAATTGCCAATTTGCCATTTGTGAGCAAGGTCCTGGAAAGGATCGTGGCAAACCAGTTAATGTATTACGTGGACAGCCATCATCTGCTCCCTGGGAACCAGTCCGCGTATCGCAACTTCCATTCAACAGAAACAGTTTTGTTGAAAGTGCTCAACGATCTACTCCTTGCTGTTGACAAGGGTGATGAAGCTGTTCTGCTTCTTCTGGACTATTCTGCAGCGTTTGACCCGCTTGACCACACCGTACTGCTCCAGCGTCTTGCAAAGGACTACTCCATCACAGGAAATGTTCTCCAATGGATTGATTCATACTTACAAGACCGTACACAGAGGGTAATAATCAACAGGACTTGCTCAGCTCAATTCGCTCTCAGCTGCGGAGTTCCTTAAGGCTCCGTTGTCGGCCCTCTGCTGTTTCTTCTTTACACTGGTCCTCTTGCAAAAATCATCACTAGCCATCAGGGTGTAAACTACGCTATGTATGCGGATGACACTCAAATTTATTTAACTATGTCACCTCGTGGTAAGATCGATGCTGTCAATACACTAAAAGATTGCCTAGAGGACATCAAGGTCTGGTCGGCCAATAACAGACTCCGTCTCAACGAACGTAAATCAGGTCTGATCCACTTTTCATCGCAATTCAGGAACACGGCACCTCTACCAGATTTCACAACTGAGGAGGGTGTACTACAGACTTCTGAATATGTTAGAGACCTCGGCATTACATTGGACAATCACCTTACTCTTCAAAAGCACATAAAAAACGTCTGTAAATCAGCGTCCTGGGGTATATACAGAATTGGAAAGCTCAGGAGACTACTCGACAAAGCCTCAACTGAAAGACTCGTCCACGCCTTCGTCTCCTCCCATCTGGATTATTGCAACTCCCTCCTTGCCGCCCTCCCTATTTCTCATTTATCTCCACTCCAGCACATTCAAAATTCAGCAGCTAGAATGATCACCTTAACCAGGAAACATGACCATATATCCCCTATTCTTCGCTCACTTCATTGGCTACCGGTCCATGATCGTATTACTTTTAAGATTCTACTTCTTACATACAAAATATCACATAATCTTGCCCCCAAATATCTTCAAGACCTAGTCTCCCTACGATCCTCTTCTTCTGTCAGATCCCTCCGTTCATCTTCCTCTATGCAATTAATTCACGGCCCACGTACGAAAACCCGATATGGTGACCGTGCTTTTTCATCTATTGCCCCCACGCTCTGGAACAAACTTCCACCCCATATTCAAAATGCCCCATCCATTGAATCATTTAAAACCCTTCTTAAAACCCACCTTTTTAATCAGTCATAGTATACCGGAGGCGCACACAAGTAGTTAGTTTCATTTGTATTGTATTAGTAATATTTTATTTCATTTTGTTGCTTTTAAGCTATTGGATGTACCATGTATACTGAGTAAGACAGACCACCTGTGCGCTTAGAAACGCCCGTATAAAGCGCCATATAAATGTAGTTATTATTATTATTATTTTTTTTATAATAGTATACTTCTTTATCAATATGAATTTGATATCAGTAATACAATTTTATGTTATTCTTATCTAAATGTAATTGATTTGATTTGTAATTAACGCAAAAAGGTTTTACTGTCTCTACAATGATTATAAAACTATAAATATTTAATTTGTCAAAAGTATTAAAACGAATTAAAATCATATTGTGATTATATTATATATGTATGTATATATAACTCAATTTAGGTATAGTTTTTCAGGTTGTTGTTGTTGATTAATGTTATGTGGCATTCAGTCAATCTTGACTATTATCAGCAACAATTTGTTTTTGTTACTTTTTTTTAACAGATTTTAATTATATAGAATAATACAATTGACTTCTCTCTCTCTCTCTCTCTCTCTCTCTTTTTTTTGGGGGGTAGTTTTTTTTTTTATTATTATTATATATTTTTAAAAGATAAAATACTATCATATCAGGTTACCGAGTCTTGTCAGTTCTAAATTGGCACCGTCCTGACAAACCTGCTCGTATTTTGTATGAAGGTTTCTCGGAAACAAGTTTCCTATGTTTCTCGGGTGCAGACAAGGTGCAGACAGGGTTACACCATATAATCTTTAAAGGATTAAGAGCCCTGAAAAGGGCTGGTAAGCTCCGCTGAGAGCTCTGTGGTTCTCGACGTTTCGATCAGTATGCTCTGATCGTCATCAGGAGAATGACTAAAACACTGCCCGGTGGAGGTTATTTATTGCCTACGAAGGGATCCGATTCACAGCCTGTTCATTTCTGATTGGCGCCAGTCGGAAATGCTCGCGAATTTTATTCACAGCTGCATTCTCATTCTCATTCTGGTCACTGGTGGCGCTATAATTCTTCTAAATAGAGAAAGCATTGGGCAGTGCTATTGTTTTCTCTGAATAAAGAGCAAGCGCCAGTGAATGATAGCTCTCCTTAGCGCCAGTATTAAGTGAAGTATCAGCGATACTTTTCATGGTGGAGAAACTGGACTGAAGGTTTAGTTTTTTAGGGTTACACCATGTAATATTTCAAGGAATAACAGCCCTGAAAAGGGCTAGTGAGCTCCGCTAAAAGCTCTACATTTCAGTTTCTCCCCATAAAAGTATCGCTGATACTTCACTAAATATAACTAACTCATCTATCTAACTCACATTTACGCTGAATCCTTGACGTTCAAAGCAATCTCTATTTTTCTAAATAGGGAAAATCTCATTTGATTGCATGACGGTTGCCATGGCAACTGAAATTGATATAAATATATTTCTGTTCGTCCAAACCATGCGGAATATCAATCGAATGAATGAATGAATGAATGAATGAATTGAATAAATGAATTTATTTCATAATGCTGCAGAAATCTGCCATGAACATTACAATTGAAAGTTTACATAGTCCAATACCGAATACAGATATCATAATCACTAACAATTCCAATGTAATCAAGAGTGAAAATTATATTAGTTAAAAGAAAACGCAGTATCATGGGAGAACCTAAGGAAAAGCACAGCTTGTTAAAACTAGGTTCCCCAATTAGAGAGAATTACAACATATGTAATTATGTAAACATATAGATATGGCAGTAAAGAGACGAGACAAGATATGCGTTAAAAAAAGAAATAAACACACATAAACATCACTAAAACATAAAAATAAAAATAAGCTTAGTAGTAGAATAATAAATAAATAAAAAATAGTAGTAGAATAATAATAATAAAAATAGTAGTAGAAAATCCAGATACACATCATAGTGTGATCAAAAAGATGTCTTGAAGGAAGGGTTTTGTTTTGGGTATGTTTAGACCAGGCAAAAAGCAAATACAATAACTGTTATGAACTTATACTGTAAGAGCTAATTAGATAATGTTTAAGATTTCTTCTAAAAGATTTAAGAGAGGAAGCTTGCTTTAGATTTGAATCAAGATGATTCCAATAAAAGGGCCCATTGTAAATTAATGTTTTCTGGGCAAGATGAGTACGAAGAAGCGGCAAATGAAAGAAAGAGGATTGGCGTGTAGATTGCCTATGCACCCCATCATTCGTTTTGAACATTGATTGTAATACCTGAGGCAATTCATGAATTAGTGCTTGATACATTAAACTGCCTAACTGGTAATAAAACAAATCCTTTAGTTTCAACCCTTCATTTTGAAAAAAATAATATTTTAGACGGAGCTAGTCTAGGCTTTTTCAAAATTATTTTTCATCACCTGTTTTTGTATACATGTAACTGAGAGTCTATCCAATTGAGACAAGTATACCATAATTTATGTTTGTAGGGTAGAACCAGAGTAGAATACAACCACAGTAATACATGTGAGGGAAACAAGGATTTCAATCTGTTTATAATACCGACATTTCTGGAGAGTTTTGTTTAGATACACAGTCTGTGGTTTCCAAGATAACTTATCATCAATAAGTAAACTCATTCACAAAGGAGATTTAAACCATGGCTAAGGTTTAAAGGGGGTACCCAATGCTGAAACAATGTTAGTTCATTTAAAAGATCATGATTTTATTAGAAGAAAATCATCTGCCTTAAATTTTTTTTTAAATTCGTGTTGCCAGAAAATCCCCGAAATATGGTAAGATTTCAGGATATTTTGGCCCCTCAGCTGTGTCCCAATTTCAGCTAGGTAACCACAATGACGTCAAAGTGGTTACCTTGTCGCGCAATTATAGCAAAATGCGCGCAAGGTATAATGCATTTTGTACAGTCTAGCGCGCAACACATCTGCAATACGCGAACCTGGGTAACCACTTTGACGTCATTGTGGTTACCTAGCTGAAATTGGGACACAGCTGAGGGGCCAAAATATCCTGAAGTCTTACCATATTTCGGGGATTTTTCTGGCAACACGAATTTAAAAAAAACTTAAGGCAGATGATTTTCTGCTAATAAAATCATGATCTTTTAAATGAACTAACATTGTTTCAGCATTGGGTACCCCCTTTAAACCTCCGTAAGCGAACTAAAATAAGCGTTAATAAGCGCACACTGCCATGCGCGCGCTCAAAGAAAATATATGATTGGATCGGATTCCGTGCGCACGTACGCTTAAAAAAATCAGGAGGGGGTTTAAACCATGGTTTAAAACCAAATCTCCTTTGTGAATTCGGGCCAGAAACTTTAACTCCTCAACCATTTTTATTGTAGTGTTTTCAAGCAATACATCGCCATCCAGCGATGAAATTGAATTACTAAACAACACACAACGATTTTTTTTTCCAAATTGAGAGATAGTCTATTGGCAAATACCCAGTCATGCGCAAAATTGAGCTCAGTATTAGTTTGTTTCAGAAGTAACTTGGGATCTTTGTTAGAAAGAAATACATTTGAATCATCAGCAAATAATATGAACGATAACACACTGGAATAATTATGAAAGTCATTTATATATAAAATAAACAAGAAAGGGCCCAGGAGAATCCCTGAGGTACCCCACATTGAAGTTCTGTAGTTACTGATTCACATCCATTGATAACTACATATTGTTTTGCTATTATGAAGATAACTTCTATACTAGTCAAGGCTTTCCCTCTTATACCATAATTGATTGAAAAAGGTCTTTATTAGATTCTGAATGGCGACCAAAAGTCGAATTGCACAGAATATACATGTATAAAAGGTTACAAAAAATATATAAATGGACATAAAAAGAAAAACAAATTCATACATAAATATGAGAATCAATGTACTGAAATTCTATTAAAATACAAAACGAATATTAAACTTAGGCTTAAGCAACTGTAAAAGTATATCATCATGGTTGCCTGATGTCTGGTTAATAACATCACTGCCAAATATAAGCTCAATTCTGATGAATGCTTAAGAATTGTTAGAATGATAATCATTCAATATGTTGATAAAATATGGAATTGCACTTTTTTTATCCGGTCAGTTTTACAAAGTAATTTAGAGTATTTTTTGATATATCTTAAATTCAAATTAACATTCCTTTGATCAGGCAACCATGATGAGTACATGGGGTGCTTCTCCAAATTCAAGGCAAAATCTACACACAACTTTATCCTTCTTTCCTTCAAAGGCAACAAATTGCACACTTTCAGTGCTTTTTTGTATGTAATGTAATTGAAACCTAGTATAATTTTAATTGCACGTTTCTGAATTTTTTCTATATCATCTGTGTTTTTTTTTGTAAGGCTTGAGTGAAAAAGAGGAACACAGTATTCTAAAATGGGTCTAACATATCCTGTGTACACAGTGATAAGATCACATACAGGTAAATTAAAATGTCTTAATTTACGTAACATAAACAATCTTCTATTGCACTTTTTCAGCATTTCTGTAACATGTGTATGCCATTTAAGATTCTGTTGGAAATAAACACCTAGAATCTTGACAATGTTGGCTTCATTCAAAGGTGTTTCGTTGAAAAAAAAAACTTTGCTGAGTTGGTTGTTTCATGAAAGAAATTGTCATAAAAATACATTTTTGAGGATTAAGTTTCATATTATTATGAAGTGTAATTTGCGCAACTTATTAAACACATCTTGTGGTTTGTATTGTTGGACATTCACTAGGTGATGGCATGCAGACAACTTTGATCTATCAAGTTTGGGAAGATCAGATGCTACAAATAAAAACCTATCATTAATACAATTCGCTACACACTTAAAGTTTTGAAGTTCACTATCAGTTAGATTGGGTATGTCAACTTGCATTTGACATTGAGGCCCATGGGTCATCACTTTAATATGACGATACCAATCAGCAGGACTGTTAAGTTTGAACTTTTGTATTCTTTTATTATAAAATCTATCCTTGGCTGAAATTACTGCTCTTTGAACTTTGTTCCTAAAATATTTCCATAACTTTTCATTTTCATTTATAAATGCTTTTTGCCTAGTGTTCATTAATGACTGATTTTCACAATTTATCCAGGGTTTATCCTTTTCATGAAAACTTATTTCCTTGGTAGGTAAAAACTGATCTATACGTTGCTTCAAAACCTGCAAAAACATGCTGCACATTTCAGAAATATCAGTGATATTATAAAGTTCCTCCCACGTGTGCTGTGTTATCCAACTTCCAAACTCTTGAATACCACTATCAGTTAAGGGACGTACATTTTTTTTTCTTTTCTTATTGCTTAGATTCCCAGGGTTACGATAGTGAGATGATGGACACCAGAGAATACAGTTGTGGTCACTCAACCCAAGTGGTGACAAAATCTTAATTGGATCATAAGCATAACTAAAATTTGTAATGATTTTATTCAATATATTCCGACCTAACTTATATAGCAAAATATTATGGTCAACCATATCAAAAGCCTTTGGAAAGCCCAGAAAAAGTCCAATAGTGTGTTCATGATTTTCAATGGCAGTTGCAACCTTATGAATAAAATGTAAAATAGCATGGATTGTAGAATGTTTTTCTCTAAAACCAAACTGGAATATTTAAGATACCTCACACTTGTTTAAAGATTTGACCACTCTTGTATAGACCAGTTTTTCAAGAATTTTAGATACTGAAGGTAATAAAGATATTAGTCGATAATTGTTTAATTAAAATTTGCCTCCTTTTAAAAAAAACTGGAACAACATTAGCTACTTTCATTTTTCCTGGAACAGGATTTCCAAGTTTCTTTGAATCAGGATAAGGGGATAAAAAGTAACAGCCTAATAGGTAAAGGTCCATGTACTTATTGTGTGAACAAATATAAAAAATCTCAAATTTCCACAAAACAGATGTCTTTGTGATGCTTCGCAGGATACTCTGCTGATAAGCAACTAAGGTGTCCATTATTAAAATGGTGTTTACATACATCAAAGAGGTATACAATATTATTTTACTGTCTGAATATTGTTTCAAACTCATATCAAAACTAAAGTATAATAAACGAATAAATGTTCACCGCAAAATATCAAAAACTTCTCGAAAACGTGTCGATTTGTATTGAGATAGACGGTTTCCATGGCAACAGTCATTAAGGTACATACATTTTGTTGGTATTAAAATATGCGGAATATGATTATAAATACGATGACCAAGTTTCAATGAAATCTGATAATCATACATAAAGTTACAGGGGAACATGTCAAAAAGGTATAACAGGACCACCTTAACAAATTGAATAAAAGCTTATTTTCGTCACCTTGGACGCAATCTTGATTTTCGCCATGAGCGGCCACTTTTTTCTTGTTAACATTTTGAATATCTTAAAGTACATTATAAAGAAGATAACAAATTTGGTTTCGTTTAGTTCCTGGTGGGGATGCACGGATACCCCTCTTAGATACCCCACTATGTCTCTTAGATGAATGAACTGCTCCTGGCACACAAAATCAGGGTATTTACATTTGGATGGCAAGGGGAGGGGCACATGACCCCTCCCATTTAAATAAGAAGTACAGGTAAATCTGCCTAAGTCGAATCTCTTGGGACCACAGAAATCTGTTCGACTTAGGCGAAATTCGAATATAGAAGAGGTAAAAAACACATGTTTTGCTCATTAAGGCGATTATTCGACTTATGGAAGGTCGAATTATAGGCTATATTCCGTCATGTCTTTTAATAATAATTTACTTTTTTTCCAGATCTGTAGGACAGAAATCAGGACCCAAGCTAACTCGGAAACCTATAGGATGTACTGCCAGCAAGATCAAGCCTGCCTCAATGAACAGAATGGTTATGAACAGCAGTGCACGGGGACTGCTGGGTCAGTTTGTGTCACCTGTTGTGATACTGATCTCTGCAACGCCCCCACCCCAGACTCCACTGCAGCTGTAGTCGCTACCACGAACGCACCTACATCTACAGATAGCGCCACAACACAAGATACGACATCTACAGATGCTGCAACAACACAATCTACCACGTCTGAGAAGGTCATAACGGTAATGGCGACAACAGAAGCTATAAAAATGCAGGCAGCGACATCGCCAACAGGTATTTACTCAGAAAATGACAGAAATTTGTCGTATCTCGGATAAATCGTTTTAAATAATTCGGAGCAAGGAATGTTTGGAGTTAGGACTTCTGTTGTTTGGTTGTTTGTTTGTTTTTGTTTTTGTTTTTTTTTTAATTTAAGATTTTCTCGGTTGAAACAAAAACGAAATTAATATTTTTCTTCTGATTTATCAGTGTTTATCATGAATCTAAAATCTTCCTGAAATGATTTTCTTTACCTAGGTAATACTTTATGGGAAAAAAAATATCTTTAGCACCGTTTGTTACCTTTTGTTATTGTCGCTGTTGTTGTTATTGCTTCTGTTTGTGTTTTGATTTATTATTCGTTCTTCCATCTAACTTGTCATATTCCAGCTCGTCCGAATCCATCACTCACTGGTTCATTGTTCAGACTCCATATATCAGCTCAGCGGGTCAATCCTCAGTACGTCATAGATACAAGTATGACAGGTTCTTTCATCCCATGCGCAATGACCTGCTCACAGACTGCAAATTGTAAATCATTTGGATACGACAGCAAGGATGGATTATGCTACGTTGTAGGATTTGATGCCAGTGAGCTATCCTTCAGTAGCACACAAACATGCAACCACTACATACCTGTGATCCGAAATCAGTAAAAAGCAGGCCTTTAAAGAGACAGTGCAATGTCACACTATAACCTAAGCAACGATAGTTAATGTTTTAAGTACATTACTCATGTCATTTTACTTTGATGTTATTGGCATGATATTATTCTACTTGTTTCATTTTTTTACAATTTCCCACATGTCTCTTGCGTATGCATGCACAGTTTCAAACGGTGTGTAAATTGTATGTAAAAAAGATTTCTTTACATACAAAATATTAACAAATATTATAGAAATATGTACATTTATATATTACGTCTGATGTGTATTTTTTAAAGTTATAAAGTGACAAAGTAAGATATCCCACCGATATCTGTGTATTTCACTAGGCATGGTAGGATGTGATTCATGAGACATTGTAAAGTACTAGCGTGAAGGAAGAAGACATAGCAGGAGAAATACCAGCGAAGAACATCGATTGGGTAGGGAAAGACAAAAAAATAATAATAATAATAATAATGTGAATATGGAGGCGAGGGGGATATAAAACATGAAAAAGAGCAAAAAAGAGAATGAACGACAAACAAAATTTTATGTACATAAAATCGGGAAAAAATTATGAATGGAAAGTTTGCATACTGTGGTTTATCTTTTTTGATACACGTATAGATTGTTATTTTCTGTGTTTCATTTAGAGCCTTGCTTCATATTGAAAGGTGGAGAGCATTACACTTTATCTCTATTCACTGTTATATTCACAACACATTCTATAAATGAATAGTATTTTGATTGATGAGGGTGAGTATGATAAAGTTGATGCTTGAAAATGATATCACTCTTTAACGCCGTGGAATAAAAATACCATAAGTTAATCCCACAGTAAAGCCCTTTTCACACATCGGCGGTTCAGACTGCGGTTCATGGCTGTTCTCAAACCGCCGTGAACCGTATCTAAGCAATAGCCTTGAAGGCGGTGTGAATACGCTCTCAACACGTTGTGAAGACGGGGCCAACTCGGATTAACACGGCAGTAACGCGGATTTTGGCGGAAAGCCACGGAGCATCCCCGGAAGGCGGCGGTGTCGATACGGAGCCTCCAACATCAACCGCAGTCATTGGCAGTGCCACCGTGTAGCTCCTTGATGGGATGGTGTTGCATCCGTGTTGGCTCCGCCACCTTCGTGTTGCTACCGTAATCACATCGTGAGGGCCCGGGAGGAAAATATGACTGGCGGATTAACAGCCGTGTAACACGGTGTTATTGCGTATCCCATGCCATTACGGAGACTGGCGTTCTTTACACGGTGAACAGCGTTGCGAAGGCGAATGAACACTGTCCATTTCAAACCGCCAAGACCGCCACGGAAAATGAAACATGTTTAATTTTTTTTTTTTGGCGGTTCCCCGCGGTCCTGACTGATCATTGCGGATGAGTGATGGATGACTAGGGATTGCACGCGGTGTTAACACATTCCTCGGAGGAGCATGGCGGATTGCTGAACCGCCATGAACCGCCGTCTGAACCGCCGATGTGTGAAAGGGGCTTAACCGCATGTAGTAGATTCATCAAGGGAAAAATGTAAATAGTGATGATACAGAATGACATTGTTAATGCGATAAATTTTTGTAATTGTCTATATAGCGTTATCATAAACCCGGTAATTATCAATACAATGACATGGTATAGTGCTTTATTTGATATTGTTATTGATGATACTGGCGAATACGACGTTAATAAATAATGTAGCAAGACTGTAGCGAGGGTAAAAAAAATTTGATGATTTAAAGAATTAATAAAGTAGGAACAGAATAACCATTACATCATATAATTTTTGATATCAGCAGTACGAATCAATTGTCAGTGTCTACCTTTCAAAACAGAAAAAAGTAATCTAAAGCTTAAATCAGATGAAGCCTTCATACGAAATGACCTAATGACCGGTCGAAATATTTCGAAAAATTGAAATTAAGAAATTAATATTAATAACGACACAAATGCACAATTTTTTTCTATTAGTACATTTTATATCGTACTGAAAATTACTACACACGCATAAACTTTTTTTTTTCTTTTCATAATATTTTTATTCCTTGATTCAGTTTTACAAAACGAATAATTACAAATTAAGCATTAATTACACAATATAATTCAACATGGCACTAAACACAATACAAATTATATATTTCCATAACGTGCCATCCATAAATAAACAACAATAGTACAATTTAACTGAACAAGGTATAGATTAAAACCTGATAGGTGCAAATTCAAAGTATATAGGGCAATTGTAATAATGAATATAATTTTCTTTAAAACTGTTTGTGATATTATCGTGTATGTCCTCCTTCCGTCCAACATTCAAAATAATTCCATTTCTTTAGATGTAGACTTAACTTATTTCGAGCTATTGCCTTTTTATGTTCATTATCCTTACTTTCTAAAAGTGCATTATAGATTTCTTTCTTTGTTGGGGGGGGGGGGGGTTCCTTTTGATCTCGCATTGTATATCATATACTTTATGAGTATAATTAAGTGGTTAATATACATGTGCTTTTCTGATTTTCCATCTAACCCAACCAAAATCTCCTCCCATTTTAAAGTATCTAAGTGCATCAATTTCATTTGTTCCCCTATTTCTTGCCACAATTTTTTAACAAATTGACAATTCATAAATAAGTGGTTGTATACCTCAATTTCCTTTCCACAGAAAGAACATAAGTTAGATGATATATAGCCAAACTGATACAGTTTATCATTGCAATATAGGATACTGTGTAATAATCTAAACTGAAATTCACGTAATTTACCATCTAAAGTGCATAATCTCGGGGTCAAAAACGAAGTCGCAATTCCAGATGTAGTATTTAAATGTGCTATTTCCGCGTGTCTAAACGCAAAGGTTTCCTTTATATTATCTATAAAGATTTTATAACATAATTTAGAAGTCAGTCCTTCATATGGTATTATTTTATCGCTTACTTTATACATTAATTCCGAGTAATCGATCGTATCATTTATCTTTTCGTCTTTTTTCCTTTTCTCTTTCAAATTCATCGGCAATGCAGAATAAATGCTACTAATGTAGAATAAATCGTTGGCATCAAGACCTTTTTGTAAAAAATAGCTAACTGGCCTTAAATGGCCTTCTTTATCTACAACATGCTTAATTTGATATATATTAGCCTCAAATAGTTTCCTATTAAATAGCGTTTTCCGGCCAAAACGGATTAAAGTATTATTAAAAATCATTTGATTTCCTAAGTTACTAGTAATAATTCTGTTCTCTCTTAAGTCATGCCAAATATTCAAATATTCCAAGTACAGTGGAGGCGCCTGAATATGAAAATCTTTCATATCATAATCACATAAAAATATAAATCTTCCTCCAATTGACTGGAATATATAGTCAAAATATTTTTTCCATTTCATATTACTGTCTTCATAGATTAGTCTCTTAATCCACATTATTCTTTGTGCCTTAATCATATCTCTAAAATTCATCATTTTTAAACCTCCGTGATTATAAGTCAAATAAAGGATATTTCTTTTAATCTTATCATGACCTCTCCATATGAAATCAAAACTAATTTTTTCAACTTCTTTATAAACCCAAGTTGGTACCAATAATACAGAAGAGACATATATAAGTTTAGATAAGGCAAATACTTTCAACAATTGTATTTTACCAGTAAGGGTCAAATCGCGCTGTTTACACCAGCCTAATAATCTTTTGATTTTACTTAATATTTCTTTATAATTCATCTCCTCCTTTATATTTACGTCTATAGAAAAATATATCCCAAGTATTTTAACAACTTCTACCTGCTTTCCCAGTGAAAACGTATTTCTTATATTTTTACGAGGACCTAACATCAATATCTTTGTTTTGTTTTTGTTCACTTTTAATCCTGATAATCTCCAAAACGTATTTAACACCTTTTCTAAATTTTGTATTGATTCTAAATCTTCCAAAAACATAGTCATATCATCTGCATACATAGTTAACTTCACTTCAATATGTCCTATTTGTATCCCGTTTATATTATGTGCTTTACGAATTGCAAGTGCTAACACTTCTATAACTAAAAGAAACAAATACGGAGACAATGGATCCCCCTGACGTACTCCTCTCCCCACATCAAAGTAACCAGTGGAGTGTCCACCATTCATAACACAACTAACTGCTTTAAAATATAAAATATCAACCCACTTACGAAAATGAGGGCCAAAACCATACAAACTTAATATTTTCTTCAAAAATGAATGCGAAACGGAGTCGAACGCTTTTTCAAAGTCGATAGCCAACAAGAAACCGTTTATATTAAATGTAGACGAATGGAATATAACATCGTCTATTAATCTTACTGCTTCTCCTATATTCCTTCCTTTCATATAGCCTACTTGATCTGTATGAATTACTTCATCTAAAACTTTTTTAATCCTGCTTGCTAGTATTTTAGACAAAATTTTATAATCTACATTCAATAATGAAATGGGCCTGTAGTTTTCTATCAAAAGAGGCTCTTTACCTTCTTTTTCAATGAAAGTTATAACCCCCTGTTTTTGTGACGAAGACAGTTCCCCTTTTTGCAAGGAAGTATTAAAGGAATCTATAACTAATTTTCCTATCAATGGCCAGAATGTTCGATAGAATTCTACAGTCAAACCGTCATTACCGGGGGTTTTATTTAATTGCATCTCATTTAAAATGGAGAAACATTCCCCTGTGCTTATTATTTCATCGCATAATTTCTTGTTACTTTCCTTTATCATCGGAATATCACTGAAAAAATATTCTTGTCCAGATTCATATCTATCTTTCTGATTAGTTTCTGAATACAAACTTGAATAAAATTTCCTTATTTCTTTCAAAATCTTTTGTTGACATGTTACCATTTCGCCATTAGATTTTATTTTTCCTATAAAAGTTTTATTACTATTTACTTTTAACAATTGTTCAAAGTATCTATCATTAATTTCACTTTCTTCAAACCATTTAGCCCGAGATCTAACTTTCAAACCACTTAAAGCATGTCCGTATATCCCATTTAACTCTGCTCTTTTTAATTCTAACTCTTCTAGTGTATTTCTATCGCCATCTAAAGCCAAATTTTCCTCCAATTTTTGCACTTCATCCTGCAATTTACTCATAAGTGACACACACACACACACACACACACGTACACACACACACACACACATATATATATATATATATATATATATATATATATATATATATATATATATATATAGTAGGAAAGTAGACATGATAGATACAATTCCTAACACATAGAGGGCGCTGAGGCAGAAATTCTCAAATATAATGTTCAGCTCACGTTTCTCAAGTCATTCAGTTGCACAAAATGAAATCTGAAAAATGGATAAGATAATGATTAAAATAAGTAGAAACGTGACTACATCCTCATTAATTGGAATTTGCGTCAGAGAAACCTTGAATAGATATTGTTGTAAAAACAGCACGCTGTTGTTGTGCTGATATGCATTTTTTTTTTCTTTCAACCAGCACGGCCTATGTTTACAAGCGTAGCTCATTTAAAAAAATTTTTTTTAGGTCCTTCCATTTGCAAACATTTTGTTTTTGTTGTACATTACAGAACATACATAGACTTTTATATGTACACAGCCTTGTCAATATGCCTATGTATCGGACTTTATGTATTATGCATTATGCA
Source organism: Heliocidaris tuberculata (assembly GCA_025618425.1). Taxonomy (NCBI): domain Eukaryota; kingdom Metazoa; phylum Echinodermata; class Echinoidea; order Camarodonta; family Echinometridae; genus Heliocidaris; species Heliocidaris tuberculata. The sequence goes on along the minus strand of CM046835.1, from coordinate 13,608,151 downwards.
TTATGTATTATGTATCATGTATTGTGTATAATTATCATGTATTATGTATTATGCATTTGTATATTTGCTTGATGTGGAATAAACTGAACTAAACTGAACTGAATAGAACTGAATAACATTGTTGTAATCTCAATGTTGTTTTACACTGTTCTATTTAATCTCAATGTTGTTTTACACTGTTCTATTTAATTTTCCAATATTAACCTCACTCAATGAATAATTAATTCCATATTTTCATTATTTTATTGATTTTTCTTCCCCTCTGGTCAACATGACCTATTTAATAATCTGCGAACGTGCAAAAATGAGCTCTGGTCATTTATCCGTGCCCTATTTGGTTTTGTAACCTTTGTTTTTTTAGGAAAGAAAAGGGTTGACAAAATAGTCAAATATATAATACACAGAAATACAAGCTGGGTAGAAATGAGAATGATAAATGGAAGGGGAAAACAAACGTAATATCGTCCAATTGAGTATGATGAGAGAATGTGGGAGTGTGAGTACGATGTGTGTGCCAGGGGTGTGTGCGCGCATGTGTGTGAGTGAGAATGATAGAAAGAGGGGGGGGGGATTGTCCGACATATCTGACAGACATAAATATATCAAGGCGGTGAAACGCTTCATTATTTTGTTGCTGTTATTGCTGTTGTTTTATGCTCCTGAAAATAATATACATTGTACAAGATCTAAGGCAAATAGACCCCCCCCCCCCCCCCCCCCCCCAACTGAACGAGCCAGGTGGCCCACTGGATTAGGGAAATATCATTCGCGGGAAGAAATGTCGAAATTATTAACGAGGACGAGAGGGGATAGGTAGGAAATCAATAAAAAACCACGAATTGTATTATAGTTTTGATGCCTCCACAAACAGGATCTGATGTGAATGAATAAAACATGCTAAAAGCAAAAGCCATTTCAGCTTCTTTTTAATATCATTTTTACGAACTTTTTTTCCCCCCTTTCTAGATGTGATGAAATGTTGGCATGCCCATTTTTTACCAGTTTAATGATGCATTAGAAGGCCTGTGCAAATCGAATCAATTCACTTGAAAAGAGACAAAATTGAAAGAAAAATGTGATTTGGGAAATTGAATGCAAATTTCACTCGAATCACTCGAATATTTTGACAGGACCTCTTGAAAATGATTCACGAGTCTTTCATCTAAGACCTGAATACAATATGACAGTGCTGAAAAAATCATGACTGGTTTTATTGAAAGGTTACAAGCATATTATTTAAGCAGCAAAATGTAGATCAGATGACGCTGCATTTTCTTTATTGCTGTATCTTTCGCATTATGTTTTATTTGCTGTCCTGCTGACTCCTACATATCTCCATTTGCGTTAAACGGAATGATGGCTGTATGAAATGCAGTTGTACAATTGAAGACAAGCGAAGTTCATTGAATAATAACCTATGAAATAACGTATTAATTTAACTTGCTATGTGAATTCAAATTTTTGTCAGTAATTATTGATGTTACTAACAGGGCTTGGTCCAAGTTTCCCTATAAGGATAGACTCTTTCTATTCACTCATGTACATAGCCTGACATGTGGAAGCATTTATTTTTAATTAAAAAAATCCTATCATGTTAATTTCCTAACATGTTATTCCTCCACTATGTAATATACGTGTAAGAAAAGGTTAACAAGTTCATGTTTACCTTCATCAGTAGGGCCTGATCAACACTCCTTACAAAATGTCAAAATTTGGTATCTACCAGCCACGACATATCTTAAACGCGAAATAATCATTTCGATGTAATGTAACACTTCACAATGTTCTTATTTCTGCAATACCGACTTTTTATTACCTTACCTAGCAATAAGAATGACTTTCGCACAATAACAATATATTTTGCAAAGTACATCTTACTCTATTTATGCAAATAATATTGCACTTCTACCCCTATAGGGCCTACTGTAACTCACCATGTCAAGGTTAGGCATGTGCTTTTATATACAGCGATCGAATCTTCTTAAACTTGATCTTTTGAAGAAAGATTATAGTTCTTCAAAAATGTTCTTATTTCAGCAATATTCCCTTGCTCTTCCATTACCTAGCGATAAAAAGTGACTTTCGAACAGTGGCAATATTTTGTGCAAATACATTAAAATTCATTTTACCGCATTAATGCAGAGGATGTTGTACTTTAGCCTACTCACTATGTTAGGGTTAGTCATGCATGTGCTTAGCGATCACATCTTCTTTAACCCGATCTTTCGATGTAAGATTATAATTCTTCAAAAAATTTCTAAGTTCTTCCAGCAGTTTCGCTATGACCTTACTAAGCACGAATGAACGAACGAACGAATAAAATGACCTATAGCCTACTCAAAGTAACAATATTTTTTGAAATGCATTGGAATACATTTTAATAGCATTAAAGCAAAGGACATTTCTAAATCTTTAATATCGTGCATTGGCATGCATGACAGTTCAACATTCCTAATTCTTTTACGAAGAAACCTGAAGATAATAGGACGTCGATGCTTGATCTTCATAGGATTCGATGAATGTGAATTTCCGGCTTGATGATAGTAAACACAGCATACTAACTCTAACTCAGAAATCTGCCTATTAATATATATTTGCATGACCATGTTGTATTTTTATACCTCCGCTAACCGAAGGTGGTGCCGGAAGCATTATGTTTTCGGGTTTTCCGCCCGTCCGTCCGTCGATCTGTCCATCCCACTTTCTCGTTAACGCGATATCTCAAGAACCATTTGAGGTATGAACTTCAAACTTGGTGTTAATATGTATCACACAGGAAGACGATCTTATTAGATTTTGGGGTAAGTAGGTCAATGGTCAAAGGTCACAGAGTTTAATTCCTCAAATGTCAGGTTTTTAGCCTCATTATCGCAATATATTCTGAGCGATTAGCCATTAACTTAAAACCTAGTACTAGTATGCATCACCATAGTGAAACGAACTGATTAGATTTTTGTTTAAGTAGGTCAAAGATCACAGGTCATAGAGGTCAACATGCGAAATTAATGGGTTTTTAAAAGTTTTGTTATCACCATATCTCAATAACTGTTTTAGCTGTGAACTTCAAACTTGACGGTACTAGGATGCATCACCATAGTGAGACGAACTGATTAGATTTGGGGTTTAGTAGGTCAAATGTCAAAAGCTATAGAGGTCAATTTGCATGAAATTAAAGATTTGTAACTTTTGTTATCACCATGACTATGAGGAGACAAAGCGATCAGACTTTGCGGTTGTTAGGCCAAAGGTCAAATGTCAAAGAGGTAATTATGTAATTATATATTTATAATTATTATGTAATTATATATACATGTAATTATATATATTTTTAAATTCTGGTTATCACAATTCTTCAAGAACAGTATAATGAGCCATGAACTTAACTGAATTTAGGAGGAGGCATATAAGTGACTTAGTCGCATCTAGTTTTGTGGAAAGTTCTTTGCAATGAAATTTTGCTGGAAAAGTGCGTTACACTGGACGTTTTATTGATTTACATCAATTTGACAATTTGGAGTGGATGTATGCATGTCTGTGCAGGGCTGAACCTGCATTGTAAGAAGGGAGACCCACCCTCACCCCCCCCCCCTCCCCCAACCCGAAACAAGATTTTGTGAGTGCCGCGAAGGGGGTGGGGGATATTTCTTGTTATTTCCCCTCTGTTTTTTTTTTTTCTCTCTCTCCCTTTCTTTTTTCCCCACAGTTTTTTTGTCCTCTGGAAGAAAGTGGTTGCAGTCATTTGCTGAACTTATAGCTACCTCCTCGGCCCTACTGTGAATGCTCTCACAAATTGTACTTCTGCCAGCTTCCAACCTCTTTGATAAGGAATACAACTCATAGAATAACTATATTATATTACCTATACATAATGAATAAAAAAAATTTTAAAATTGCTACCCTACTCTAGAGTAAAAAAATTGCGTTAAATTTTTAAATATATAAATAAACAAGGAAACAAACTGACAAGCAGGGTAGCAATAAAGAACAAATCTTTAAACTGTAAAGCTAAAACATGAGATATCATTCTTTTTCTTTAAATGGATATCCAATCCTGAAAGATTATTCACAATAATTCAAGAATTAAACTAAATATTTGGGGGCTGCAAGCAAATAAAGTTATTCTTAGGCTGTAACCCTTCTGTATCATCACTTGTAATACACTTTTAGTGCACGTTTTAGTCAAACTGTGTTAACTGTACTTATGATTTATTGTCTATACATATAATTTAATACATTGTAAAGAACTGTTGCTGAATGTTTTATTAGGCGATACAGCAACCAATAAATATTTCACCTATGATTGTGTATTTGGAACATGCACGATTATTTCATTCAGGCCTTATTGATATTTGTTGTCCTTTTTTATCAGATTAAGATTCGTGAACGACATGCATGTATTTGTTCTGCAGCTACAATTTCAATAGAACAAACGATGCTGGGGAAGGTATTCGAGCTAAAAATCAATGTCCACTTTGGAGGAAAAACAAATGTCAGCATCAATATGTTCTGTTTTATACCCATGTTTCTCTCAATCACAAACGTGACATAAAGCATTACATGAACACGCTCATTCGTTTGATTATTCCCACACACATAAGAATAATTATACACGCGCAACCTTGATAAAGTCACTGCTATTAATTTTGCTAAATGTTTATTGAGGGTAAACAATAAATCAACAACATGGGTATGTAAATCAGAGACAAAATGAATGCCATTCATTTATTTTCATATATATTTTCCAAGCAGATCAGGGACAAAATAAAATAGTCTTTTTAATAATCTTTATAACCCAAGGAAATATTGACTTATAAATAATGTCAATACATTTAACATGAACATGATGGGTTTATAACGACGTGCAATATGAATGCTACAATGCGGAATCAGTGATGGCTTTTTCATAAATTTATATACCATCTAACCAAATAAGAAAATCTTCTGGTACATAGTTTTGGCAGGCCTAAATTGTAGAACTGCATGACTAAAGTATGTATATATCTTGAGAGAGAAATAGACAGGAGGACTCCCTTCTTAGTATAAAACTAGACTGATATATTTCAATTAGAATTTTAGGTGGGTCAGCAAATACTATAGGGCTCCAGAATCAACGGCTCTGTAACTAAATCAATCTGAAGAAGTTAGCTTGTCCTGGAAATCTTTTACGGGATTGATTTCGTCCATGAAATTTTCTTGATTTTGTTACAGAATCATGTCAAAAAGAATCATGAGAGTTTCAATTGGAGTCCTATAATAGGCATCGACTTTTGTTTTGTTTTTTGTTCTGTTTATTGGACAATCTCGTAAAAATGGGCATATATTTCTTAAATAATTTCCTAATAGATTTCGTAATGTTGCTGAATAATGACAATTTCTACAAATGATAGAGAAAAAAAAAACCAAGCTTTTCACATTTAGATAGGAAGTGAGAATCAACTTTGCCGTAGCTTCCAAATCTATCTAGATTTGGGAAAATTCAATTTAAAATCTGACAAGCGCAAATAAGTTCGAAGAAACCCATACTTACTCATATAATATACTGTCAAAATGCTGTTCCGACATTTAAAAATGAAGTACACTGTAATCAATCAGTTTTCTCCCTTAATGATTGTTCTTCATAAATCTCATCAAAGGAAACATTAGGGATCCCTGTTCCATGACAAGTGACATATATGAATTTCCTCCGACAATGGTCTAAAGAAGCTAAGATCCAAACAATTGAACGCTTACAAAAGTAACTTTATCGATTTCGTAAGAAGAGAACATTTCCTTTGTCAGTACTATTCTTGGATTTATCGTAGGCACGTAATTCAATCAAATTTATTACATCTCGAAGGCAGTATTGATTTTTCTTTTTTTAATTTTGCTGTCAATTCCATAATCATCTAAAATGATGAAGTCATTGGAATAAGCACAAATTTGCATTTAACATATTAAAACAAAAAGAAAATATTCATCATATTTTACTACAACTATTATTATTATTATTATTATTATTATTATTATTATTATTATTCAGTCGTTGTCATTCGAATTAGACTAAACATGTTTTTATAATAAATCTAAACCATGTAATTGGCTAGGGACGTTGACATATTTTGATAACGGCTCTGTATTGATCATGTATTCTTTTCATCTTTTTTAATAATATTGTTTTTGTCCTTATGCCATATTGCAGAAATGAAAACCTACTTGAAAACTGTTTATTATTTTTTCACAAATAACACGCAATGTTCATCATACTTCTATCAGTGAAAACCGAACTATGATCTTTACCTTAAAATCTTGATAAACAGCTTTGGTTCAAGTCAAAGGGGTATAAAACTAGATTTCCTTAACTTTCTGATTCTTTGATTTTACAGTGATATTAGAACACAACCACTGGAATTTTCGACCTAAATCACCTGCCATTTCGAGAAATCCCATGCTCAGTGTTAATCATTAGGATCTGCCCTTCACCGATGAATTTATTATGTTGGGGCTGATTCACTCAACTTCCTTATAGAGATTAAAGTGTTTTCCATGCTCAAAATTCGCAGATTATGTAATTTTTATTTCGATGAACTTTAAAATGAATACCCGTCGCCTCAGCAGTAACTAAGCCATCACCTACTATACAGTATGTCCCCAAAAATTACAATCGGAGTTTCAGCATCAATAGCTTTTAAATTATTTAATTAATCTGAATATGGTTTAAGATTATGACACAATAATTATTTATCTGCATCTCAGTGAAAACCCCATCCGATTTGGTTCAGTAGTCACGAAGAAATGGGGATTTTTTTATCTTATGTCATTCGTCCCATTCGGGCACTTAAAAACAACTTACGAAATGCTACCAACTTTTTGAAATACAACACTTGTATTTTCTAGCCAATTTTCTAATATGCTAAAAAAATATTTATAAGTCACATATATCATGCTCATACAATCTACGATAAAGTCCAGCTATATGTTGGATGCTGTTTCGCGCTTTTCAGAGCAAGCATCTTCTGTAGCATTCTGATCAAATATTGGCGCTGAGGTGCCAGCCGTGTTACAGAAGGTTTGTTTCAGTGCAACGCGAAATTCTGGAAACCACGCAACGTAAATTACAGGATTGAGGCACGAGTTGTACGCTGTTAGAACAATGACGAATGTATGAAAGGTGCTGCCGATGAAAGTCGATGGAATCGCTCCGATTGAGTACAGGAAAAAGACGATCTGACCTGGTCCCCAACAGACGATGTACACGAGGATGACGATCAACATCAGCTGAAGCACGCGATTGCGAGCTTTGACGTGAAAGGAAACGCCCTTCTTCGGTCCATAGCGAGCCGATCGGCGGTGTAGACTTCTTGCGATCAGGATCTGGGTAGAAAGCATGACGGTGGTCGGGAGGATAAGGCGGTAGATAAGGTAGAATACCCCTGTGACGACCTGACCTCCTGTAGACCGATAACGCAGGACGCATCTGTGCGCTCCAGGATCAACATCGACCACCGTCATAACGAATATAAAGTAGACAGAGAACGTTGCGATCCAGATGACAGCAAGAACAGTAGCTAAGATTCCCCGGCGGGTGACCAGACGACCATAGATCAACGGATAGACAACCGCCATGTATCTTTCGATAGATATTGCCATTAGGATGTAGATCGATGAAGTGAAACACACAAACAGGAATAGTCCAGGCAACACCATCTTGCAGTAGAATTCACCTAGCATTGAGGATGGGACTGTGATCGCTACCGGCAAAGGGATGATGAATATGGATGTCAGGAAATCAGCCAGGGCCAGGGCACCAATCAGCCTGTCCGTAGAACGAGTGGACGCTCGCCTTTTCCAGAGGGCCAGCATGACGAGGAAGTTTCCGATGATACCGAGAACTGCTGATACAAGATGCATGACATCTGACCATGTCGACAGGAAAGGCTTCCATGACCAGTCTACTTCAGTAGGCATATCAGCAGTCGACGTCATATCTGTATCTGTGACGGCTGTAGACATGTCGTGTCCAAAATGCAGCGTTTCCAATGACTTACAGATTTATGTTACAACAAGCAAACTTATTGTAATGTGCCATCAACGAAATATCCAGATGATTTGATGCTATGTGGCAGAAACTATTCGCAGAATGACATAGCCATCTATATTTCTATAAATGGAGCACACTATCGATAATGGATATTGCTGAAAGGAAAATCACGTGACGTTTATGTGATAAGTTCAAGATGAGAGTGGATAGCAGCAAAAAATCGAATTGTCAGTTTATGTGCGCTCATTGTGTTTTGTTAGATAAACGAACGTGCAGTTAACCTGTGACAGCATATCTCTCGTTGTACTTGCGTCAGTGTTTGTTTGGAAGCGAATCAGTTGTGTTTGTTTTGATAAAAAGAGCCTATTTTGTTTTTCTTGATTTCATGACAGTATGAATAACGTTCCAATTATATGAGGGACCTATTTTCATCGATGTTGATGCATCAATTGCCAGAGAAAAGAAAAATGGAAAGCAAAAAAGAGCTTTAAAAAATTATGGGTCAACAGCTACCTAGCCTGCCGAATAGCCTGGTATATTTTTTTATGGATCATTTTTATCATGGTCACTATTTTCCAATTTAAAAGGATCAATTAAGACCTTGATTTAAAGTGCTCTAAATGCCAAAAAAAAAAGAAGAAGATATAAATGGGAAAAAGAGTACAAGAAAGAGAAAAGGGAAAGAGAATGCGAAAGCAAGAAATGGAAAAGGAATAGGGGATGGAGATGTCTGCTAACTTATATGAACATATTTTGAAGCAAAGTAAAGGTCATTTGCATGACGTACACAGTAATATGTCCATACACACACACACACACAAAAAAAAAAGGGCTATGATTTTAAAAGACGTAGTTACATTTGATAATGCCATACACATGAGTGAACATTAGTAAATGCCTTCTTAATAAGATTATCGTTTGCCGTTTTGCCATATCAGGCAATATCAGTAACAAAAGATCTTTAAAACATTAGAAATAAACAATTTCTTCAGCCATAGTAAGTGTCCATAACAAGTCTGTATGTAGTGAGGATAGGGAAGGGTAGGGGTGTGTATGTATGCGTGTGTGTGTCTGTATGAGGATGGGTTAGCTTTAAGGAGTAATTTATTTATTTATTTATTTATTTGTTTGTTTAGGAAATAGGGTTTCTGGTGTATTGCCAGATTGCGAGAGACTGAAAGTTGAACAGTTTGCTACGTCGGAAGCTAGTTGTCGTTTAATCGGGGTTACTTATTTTTCAACATAATATCCGTTTCACCGGCTCTAAGCTTTGGAACGATTTACCTGCATCCATGAGAAATTCTGTGTCTCTGTTGAGCTTCTGATGGAAGCTAAAAAAAAGTGTATGATATCGGATTATAGTTCATGATGCCTTGCTTGTTTATTATGCTCAATTACTATCATTCTAACCTGTTTCCAGTATCTTTTTGTAAGGATGCCTGTGAATATTTCGATATTTTACTCTCACAGTATATCTTGCCACTGCATTATCCATGCATGCCATACAACTCCATTATGATTATTACTATGTTGCAATCCTCTTCCTTTCCCCCTACTCCAAGATCCCTATCCTCTTCTCTCCCTCTCTTTGTCTCCCTTTCTTTTTTTCCTGTATTAAATTATATTGTATTTGTGTATTCAGGCGTACCCGCTATAAGCATCTGGCTTATTGGGACTGCGCCTTCTTCCTTGTAACTTTGCAAGTTCTTGATTGTACTGCTATTACTTTATTTGCATGTAAATCGTATTATTTGAACAGATGTTGAATGTTGTCAAAATCAATGAAAGAAAATAGATGTTAATTTGAACTGAATTGAATGTACAATTTGTCAAACAAAAATTACAGTCGTACTTTCAACATAAATAGCTTTCAAAATTATGAATCAATCTGAATATAGGTTTAGATTATGAAACTAACTAATTACCTTAATTTCGGCGAAAATCCCATCCGATGTGGTTGAGTAGTCACGAAGAAACAAGAATATTTTTTGTGACTTATGTCATACGTCCCTTCCATCCCAAGTCTTGATAGAAGGGAGGCTCACAGAGCACATCTAGTTTGCAGGCAAAACCCTGGTCAGTCGTAAGAGAGTGTCTGCAATATAAGACTACCATACGCCATGTACTTCACCTGCTCCTGACACAGGACCATGTTGTTGTTGTTGTTATTTGTTTTTATTTGGCAATTAGTCAAAACTGACTATTTTTGCCACAAATATTATTTTTTAAATTCTAACAATTTTCTTTTCTTTCAGAAGGTACATTGTATTTTTTATCAAAACTGTATTTACGTAAAATAAGAAAAGGAAATAATATTGCTCATCGCAAAATCATTGAAAGATACCATCCCGCCAAGCGGACACTTGGGCACTTATCCCACCTTTTCAAAGATGCCGTCTTACCAATCCTCGAATTACGTCTCTTGGATTTTCGGCCAAAGGAGATTTGGCCTAGGTCACTCAGGCATAGGGTGGGGGTGTCAGTGATCGAATGGCTATGGGGGTGATATGACCGGTGATGTTGTTGTTGTTATTTGTTTTTTATTTGGCAATTAGTCAAAACTGACTATTTTTGCCACAAATATTTTTTTTAGAATTCTCACATTTTTTTTTTCAGAAGGTACATTGTATTTTTATTAAAACTGTATTTACGTAAAATAAAAAAAGGAATCATATTGCTCATCACAAAATCATTGAAAGATACCATCCCGCCAAGCGGACACTTGGCACTTTTCCCACCTTTTCAAAGATGCCGTCTTGCCAATCCTCGAATTACGTCTCTTGGATTTTCGGCCAAAGGAGATTTGGCCTATGTCACTCAGGCATAGGGTAGGGGTGTCAGTGATCGAATGGCTATGGGGGTGATATGACCCCTAGTTTTGTATTAAATTTGGTAAATTTAATTAACATTATGATAAGGCAAAAAGATGAGGCTACAGTAATGAAAAAGTGCAACGATTGGTTAGTTATTTTCAAGTATGCTAATAGTCTATACTTACATATAAGTTAGCTTTACATAATGCTTAGGTCATACTAAGTACAACCAAATTAAGGAGACAAGATGAGCCTATATATTAGCTCTTTTATCTGATATATATATATATATATATATATATATATACATATATACACACAAACATATTTCTTTTATATACACATATATACACATACATACACACCCACATACACACCCACACATATATATATACACACATACACATACGCGCAAACAAACACACACTCACACACACACACGCACACACACACACACGCACACACACATACACACACACACACGCACATATATCTTTTTTTCTTACATCCCCCTCCCTTTCTCCTACTTTTTTCATTTATTTATTTACACAGTTACGTTCGACTGCTTGCTTGCTACAGGGAAATAAGTAGCGTCAGACAGGAAACTGGATTTCCCTAGACTTCCCTGTAAGACCTCAAAGTCTCCTCTCCCCGGAGACAGAGCTTGTCAGTCGAAGGAAAAGAAGAGAAAATACAAAAACAAAACTAAACTAAACAAAACAGAAAGAGGGGAAAATTTAGAAGGACTTATACATAGTCATATCATATTCAATTTGTATTTGCATTTTCTTAGGTAGAGAAAAAAAAGGGGGAGGGTCCTAAATAGGGCCTTTCCTCTTATTTTTTTGTGTAAGCGTTTCGTTCTTAGAACGAAACGAACGATTGCTGTTTGTATGTCTATGCTAGTACTTTTCAAGAGTCCCAAAAGTTCGCTTGGTTCTGAAGTATTTGTTTCCATGAGCAACATTGCTCTTTCAGTTATAAATTGCGGGCATTCCATAAGGAAATGGTTGACTGTTTCTGTTTCATCACATGTATCACAAAAACCTGCAGGGTGAATATTCAATCTTAACAGGTCAATGTTTAATCCAACTACACCAAGGCGAAGTCTGTGGAGGATGCTTTCACCAAGTCTATTGAGGCTACATTGATATAGGCAGTTCACTCTGGATTGTATCTGTTTTAGCATACAGTGGGTATCAGTCCATCTGTTTTGCCACTCCTGTAAATATTTTCTAGCAATCAAATGTTTAACTTCATCCAAAGACATTTTATTGTATATTTCAATATTCTTCCCTAATGCTGATTTGGCGTGAAAATCTGCAATTTCATTGCCATTTATACCACAGTGATTTGGGATCCACTCTAGACTAATGTCTTTACCCTGGTATCTAAGTTTTGTACTTGACGTTAATATTTCTGTTACGAAAGGAATTTCTTTCTGATTCTGTATGGCTACTAGAGCACTAAGTGAATCGCAAAAAATGACCACTCCAACATACACATTGATATTTTCTAACCAGTTCAGGGCAAGAGCTATTGCAGCCAATTCTGCTCTGAAGGATGAAGTGTGATCACTTAATCGTTTTGATTGATGGTAGGACCATGCAGGTACATAAAATGAAGCAGCAGATGTGCCTATGTTGGGTATTTTAGACCCATCTGTATATATATGCAGTTGAGTTGACCATTTTGTATTTATCAACTCAAGGCTCCTTTGGTATATAAAGGCCTGGTTTTCGTACTTTTTAACTTCTCTACTAAGTTCAATTGAGACCTTCGGTGTTTTAAATAACCAGGGTGGAAAATTGTCTTGATTGTATAATTCAATAGAATTATACAATATCTTTTCCGTTCTACATGCAAAGGGCTTATTGTTTGTCTGGAATTTCCATAGTTCAAATTGCCAACATGGTTTCACATCTAGTGCAACAGGGTGGTTTTAATGCATTTCAATCTTTTGTCTAAAATTATTTGATAACATTCGTCTTCTTAATTCGAGTGGCATTTCGCCCAATTCAACTTGAAGTGCCGCTAAAGAAGTAAGAGGAAGGGCCCCTGCACATATTCTTAGAGCTTGGTATTGGATAGAGTCAAGCTGTTTTTTGATGGTAGGAGATGCACTGTCGTACGCCTCGCAGCCATAATCAATTAGAGACCTTATCAAAGCTCTATACACCATGAGGAGAGATTTGGAGGAGCTTCCCCATGAAGTACCGGTCAAACTACGCAGAATATTTAGTTTTCTTTTGCACCTGGTCACTATATCTTCAATATGAAGTTGCCATGTGAGCCTTTGGTCGAAAATCACTCCTAAAAATCGTTTAAAAGGTTGAAAGGTAAGGTCATCATTTTGCAATTTGAGTATGGGATATGTTATTTTAGATCTCTTTGTGAATAGGACTGAAGTTGACTTGTTCTGTGACAAGCGGAAGCCCCACTGTACAAACCAATCACTCAAAGTGTTAATATAATTTTGCAATTTGGATGATATTGATTCTAAGTTATACCAGATATCCATATGGCACAGTCGTCGGCGTAAATGGAAGTGGCAATTGACTGTTCTGTAGGTATACCACTTGCCATTATGTTAAATGATATGGGACTTAACACACTCCCTTGCGGTAGCCCATTATACATTTCATATATTTCAGAATCTACTTTCCCTATTCTCACCTGGAAAGTTCTATTTTTCAAATAGTTACAAAGAAAATTGAGGATTTTCCCTGTAATATCATATTGTGATAGTTTGTAGACAAGACAATTTATCCACAGACGGTCATATGCCTTCTCTATATCTAAAAATAATGCTAACGTATATTCTCCATTGTTAATACTTTTCTGAATGGCATTCTCTAGATTAACAATGCTATCTGTAACGTTGCGTCCTTTACGAAAACCACTCATGAAAGCAGGTAATATATCATTTTTCTCGATATACCATTGAAGTCTGTATTTAATCAAACGCTCAAATATCTTCATAAAACAGGAAGTAAGTGCTATAGGTCTATATGAAGATAGCAATTTTGGATCCTTGTGTTGTTTCAGAATAGGAACGAGGACAGACTGTTTTAGATGTTGGGGTATATTACCCGAGTCCCACATCATGTTCATGATTTTCAGCATAATTTCTTTTACTGCTTCTGGGAGGTTTTGGTATACTTCATAAGGAATGTTATCCTTTCCTGGAGTAGAGGATTTGCAAGTGTTGAGCGCCTTTTCAAGTTCAAATAGCTGATAAGGTTCATTCAGTACATGTTCGGATTCATGCATTGTTGCTCGTTTAATAGAGCGGTCTATGTTTGCAATTTGATGTTTCTTCTGACAGATTTCATTTTGGCTAACTGATTGGAAGAAAGAACAGAATGCTTCAGTCTTGTCTTTATCACAAATTAATGCATCTTTTTAGTTTATTTCTAGCTCTGTTTCTTTCTTTAATCGATCTTGTGCAGTCCTTAGTCCACCATGGAATAGGATCATGCTTTTTCTTGCCTTTTGTAAGAATAGTTTCTTTTACAACATTTGATAAAGATTTCATGAAATACATATACATATCTTTAGTATCAGTAAAAGCTACATCTTCAATAATTTCTTCACTCCTTTTTGCAAATTTAACCCAGTCCATATTTTTGAATGACCACGACTCTTCATTAGATGCATTCTTCATATCGATCATTGAGATATTTGATCTATCCATTGACACTTGTATCGATATAGGAAAATGATCGCTTGTCATCCACCACTTCCCATGAACATTTATTGGATAAATCAGGAGAGGAGATGCTTATTCCAGACATGACAACTTCCCAGAACGTGGATCCAGTCTTGTACCTGTTGTATCATTTAGAATAATAAGGTCATTTGAATGGATAAAATTTTCAATTATATGTCCGTTTGTGTCATTTTTTTCACTACCCCACATTGTGTTGTGTGAGTTAAAATCACCAAGTATAAGAAACTTTTTATTTCTATTTATGTTATTTGTCAGTTTGCAAAGAACGTATTCATCTATTTTCTTGCATGGGTTATAAAAATTCATGACGGATAATCTGGATTCTGAAAAATGTATGTCTATAGACTGCAATTCATACTCTTCATCAAAATTTGGGTGATAATAGCTAATCGAGTCATGCACGTAGATAGCGCATCCTCCCCTGTCCTGACTATTTCTAGGGAAACATGTATATCCAGGGATGTAAAAAATTTTGTCATCCCTGAACCACGTTTCCTGAACACAAATAAGGTGATATAATCTATTTCTCTGTAAATAATTAATTAATTCATTTCCATGATTATGCATTCCCTGCGCGTTCCACTGCAAAATGGAAAGCGCAGTCATTAAAGTTACTATTTTACTACACACCGCTAAAGTTTGCTGCCCCTCTGAGTTGTATAAGCCCCTCAGCTGCCGCTTTAACTAATGACATAATTTCTGTTTCTGTCTTTCCATCTGTGAAAATAAGGATGATGTGCGAAATAAACTGTATGATTTGTTCGTTATTCGCAGTCATGAAAATGTTTCCTTTTGGTTTTGGTTGTTCACTTATGTGTTTTCCTTTGCTCTCGTGGGTATCCAAGTTATGCGTGGGTAATTCATTAGACGGGGTGGGTATTTCAGTAAGTGGGGTAGATACTGTGGGAGGGGTGGGTTTTATGGTTTTTCTTCTAACTGAGCTTGAAGTTGAAGGAGCATGCAGGTTCACAGGAGGTAGTGGAACTGTAGATGGATTAGCGCTTGATGTTTTGATTGACTGGGTTGGTTCAGTGGAGTTATTCTCCGTTTTCTTAAGGGCATTGTTTTGTTCAGCAAACATTTGAGCGGCTTGCGCGTATGAAAGGTTATTTTGTACCTTCATCTGCTGTACTTTTTTTGCATTCTTTGCTACTACACAGCCACTGAATGCAGCAGAATGATTACCACCGCAATTGACGCATTTAGGGTTCTCTTTTGTTGGACATTCCTCAAAACTGTGGTCTTCCCCACATCGTACGCATCTCACTTTTGTATTGCACTGCGCGATTCCATGGCCATAACGCTGGCATTTAAAACACCTCAGTACTGGCGGTATATATTGTTTAACTTGAAATGTTTGAAAACACATTTTAACTTGTTCAGGAAGAGATGCTTTATTGAATGTTTTTCTGAGGGTCATTCTCTTTTCTTTTCTTAGTCATTCTCTTTACAGATGATACACCTTGAAATTTCAATTCAGCCAGTATCTCATCGTCTGTCATTTCTATGGCAACGTTTGAAATTACTCCCTTAGGTCCAGCATGCTTTTCCTCTGCTTTTACCGGAATGGTTCCTATGCTATCAAGTTGTAGAATCGCGCACATTTGCTTTAGATTTTTATATTTGATAAGAATTCCTTGTCTAACTGGTTTGATGAATTCTACTAGGTTTATCGCTCCGTCTTTGATTGCTTTCGCAATCGTAACTGGGTTCAGATTCCGAAGGGTTTTATTGGTTTCGATAGGAGTGACAAATACTTTCAATTCTTTACGGTTATTAAGTGATGTTGTAGCCGAGTCCGATCCAGACGATGATGATTCTGCTCTGGGGTTAAGATTTTCTACACCCACAGTGCTCAGAATGCGTTTCCGTTTTTCCGGTCTTTTTCCCCCTTTTCCACGGGAGTAGGATACTGTTCTAAAATCATCGTCATCTGGATCGGGCTGGGTTTCCATGTTTTCCGGCGCAGAGGCCGAAGCGGCCGCCATTATAGGTTGCCGTAGAAGGGCGGGAAATTTAATTGTGTACATGTACGTGTGTGCAGTGCCTTCTGTAGCCTTCAAAATTTGCTTTACCTTAATACTCCTTTTGGTACTCTACTGTTCGTAAATTGCAAGTAAAATGGTCCGTATTCCGTCTGGGTGGCCAGATTATGCAAACTTAACAACAAAAAAGATTTGATCAAGAGAAAAAACGAGAAAACGAGAAAAAAGTCAGAAAAACGCTGACGACGCAGCTTCAACCAGCTTCAATCAACCTACCAGTAGGTAGCTGGGCTAGGCTTCTCCCAAGACAAAATGATTTGCTGATAAAGTGTCAAATTAGGGTCTGTGCTTGCAGACTAGAGAACATCAGCACTAGGGTATCGATTACGAAAAAAAAAATTGTTTTGCAAGGTGAAAAGTTATACTGGATTATGAAACTACAACTATTTCTCTTCTAGTCAGTGAAGGCCCCGTCCGATTTGGTCTGGTAGTCACCAAGAAATAACGACCTTTGTAATGCATGTCATGGGTCCCTATCTTCCATCTTTTGTCACTTGGATGTTCTTGGCGTCCTTGTTCACAATAGAGAGATTCACTAACATACTCAAATTTTATGCATACCACTTTGACAAAGGTAAATAATCATGTCAGTAATATTTTTCTAAAAAGATCAAGACCTGTCATTAAACAGGCTCATGATTTTGTTAAAAATTGTATCTTGATCATATTTGCCCTTTAATTCTGTTATTGGTTACTTATACTTATTCTCATTTTGTCATAATTATCATACCATGTAATGCCATGTACCATGCAGAAATAAATAAATAATAAATAAATAAATAATAATAAAAGAACAGAAATGCTAAGGTGCCATGAAACCCCAGAATCAAAGAAAATCCCTGATTATATATATACATATACATAAAATTGTGAGAAATGAACATGAGAAAATAATGGTGCTCTATCAAGGTTCCCAAACGCTTTCTCCGCCGAGAATTGAACCGGTGTTTCCAGTTTATAATTCTCTAAGAAATCAATATTAGAAGAACTGAACTCTTACTGTGCCAAGGGGGTTAGTTCTCTTCAAAATTTTACGAAAATGTTATCAATGCTTACTTTTCAAATGTCCGCACGTTATTAACTATCTATTATTTCACAGAATATTGTGTACAAAACTTGTAGGAAATTTATTACCATTTCTTACGATACCAAACATTATTACTTTACCCAACTTCATGCATAAGAATGATTGAAAATAAGATTTGAATTTCTTTTTTGTCCATTATTTTTTGGTTTCTCATTTGTTTTCTATTGTTTAATGTTGAAATAAGGTAATATCTTTTTAAAAATCCGCAATTTTCTCTGAAAATTTCTATGGTAGCATATAATTATAATCATATATTTAGTATGCTTGATTTATGCTCAAAATTTTGATATACATTGACCACCTTGTACCTTTCCTTTGGTCGAGCAATTGGTGAATGAAAATGACAAGTCCATCTGTCACAATTATATGTGACATCCGCACTGAAAGAGTTAAAACAACAGCAGATACACAGGCTACATTCTTCTCTTTTTTTTAAAAAAGTAGAAATGAGCAAATTTTCGGTATTATTAAAAATGCTTATACACGGCACACAGGTGGACTCCGGTTCCGTTCTCACCACTATATACACGCACTCGAATTAGAAAAAGCAGTTTACCCGAACATTGGTGAAATCTTTTCTATCCATATTTAATTCATTGATGGAAACAAAGCGCTACTATTCCAGGATCAATACGAACACTTATTTTTTTACAACACGGAAAAGGGTTTTCTTGTCAGGTAATTTGACAAAGGGGTGGCTTTTAATACAGTTTACCTTTCAACTGTCATTCGATATCCTTGTATTATGGTGGAGGAACTTACTCATTTGGGGAAAAAGATATTTTCATAAGTGTCGGTGATAGATCCTGCTTTTCACATGGTAAAGGGAACAATTATTTTAGGATGGTATACATGCTGAATATTCCTTCTCTTTCCATCTGTAATAAATCCCCCTTGTTTTAGAATGGTACGTTCAAAAAGAGGAAGTAGTATGTAATTTTGACGGAAAATATGAAGTTAATTTTTTAAGTTACAGACGGAGGACATATATTACTGTAACTACAACATGGTTTCCTGCTGAAGAAGTCCAGGAATACAGGTGAGTATTGGTATTAAATATTGAAGTGCAGTGTTTTTTTATGAAGCAATTATGATTATGGTTGGCCGTCAGAAGTTGGGATCTTAATATCACAAATTATATCTGAATCAATATCACAAAGGATTATGAACTCCAGTGAATATGAATAAATGTTAAAAGTATAATAGCCTATACGCATTTCAAATTCATCTCCGGAATACCTTTGTCGTAAACAATGACTTATGAAATCTATTTTTTTTAAATCCTGAACGATACTGAACCTGGGATACCGTACATGATTTTCCGTGTCGATCCTTTTTCATTTCATATTTCTAACAGAAATACATTTTATGGAATAAAGTGATCAATATCTTAGGAAATGTATGCTTTTGGGGTGGAGATATAATAACCTGTCAGGTGGTTCCATGAACATTCTTTGCTTACGTTGACACTATTTCTTTAAATCCATTCATCTAATATCCATGGACATCGTATTCCTTAAATGTCTCTTTACCCTCTAACTCTGATTTTAACAGATTGTCGTCATCAGCACAAGTACCTGCCCTTCTGGAAATATAGTTAAGCATGGCTCAGAAACACTTTTTACAAACAAGAGAATTACTGCTTGATCTCATCATCATACAGATATTCCTACTTCAGACTATCAACTCAGCTCCTCTCTCCTCCTATCTGATATCTTCATTTACCAGTCCTGACCCTAATAGGTCATTCAACCACATCGCCATCAACAACATCACTGGAGATGTCTACATTGGAGCCCTTGGAGGGCTCTATCAACTCAACTCAGACCTGACTCTCATACATACGATTGGTACTGGACAGTGTCTTGGAGATACAAACATGGCTAATAAATTCCTTGTTATAGCACCATCACCAGAGAATAAGCTTGTCACATGTGGAAGCTGTGATGGTTTCTGTGAGACAAGGGGTTTGACCAACATATCGCAAGATATTGTGAGACATGAATTTGATAACAATCAGAAAGTTGTGACAACAGCAGATGCACCCTCTGTTGGAGGTATTGTTTTGGGAGCTGATTTTGGCGAAGGTGCAGCAGATGATGGATTGTACTTATTCACAGGTATCAGCTCTGGTTCTGTCATTCCCTCTATTTCAAAGCACACCCTGACAGACTTGTCCAGGGTGCAAAGTTTATCAGAAAATCGAGACCCCATCACCTAAACCTTGTTCAAACACATGATTCCTTACAATGAATATCTCTACTACTTCATCGTAAGGGGGGATGTGCATTTGGGACGACTGTGTTGTAATTCGTTAGATAGTCATTTTGCATCGTACACAGAGATAGAACTACTGTGTGGATCTTACAATATGATCCAGTCTGCTCACATCGGGACCGCAGGATCCCAGCTCGCTGACTCATTAAGTATTGACAGTCCTGGTGATGTTCTTTATGCTGTATTTTCAAATGAAATTTCATCTGCACTTTGTGTATACAAGATGAGTGATGTCCTGCAGAGCTTTGAAGATGCTGTCTTGGGATGTATCCAGGGAGACACTAGTAAAGGAACAGCGAACGACTACCTTCAAAGCAGCAGTTGTTCCTCCGTGAGTATTAATCAATATGAAATGTGATTTTGTAGATTTGTAGTACAGAAGTGGTTTAGTCAAACAAAAAAATCTCTTTCTGATGAATTTAAATTGATACAGTCATGACAGTGACGGACTTGAGATTAGAAAGTGAGATTAGAAAAGCACTTTTTAAAGTATTATTGAATTATTCTCATTTTGTGTAATAAACATCGTTTTTTCACCAGAACATTGTCTAGAGGAAGCCTTGAATAGCAAGAACAAATGAATGCAATCAGATAAATAAAGATGATGAGTGCATCGTATGGAAGAGATGCGTGCTTTGTTTTATCAAAAATGTCTATCAGAAGGCAACATTTCACAGACAAATAAAGGTTTTCTTTTAATATTCAGTTATTTTAAAACTTTCGAATCATTTTTTACGCATAATATAGATGGATGAAAGAGCACATTTTCAGGAAAATTTACTGACACGTGCGGTCTTGAAGTAACTTTGGAGGTTTGTGGAAAAGGGGGATTTAGAGTGCGCCATGATCATGAAAGTTTTGATCTTTTTTTTCTTCTAATGATAAGAGCTTAATTCTGAAAATCTCTGAAATTCAATGTAAAAGATAGCTTGCCTTTATTAATAGGTGAAGTTTCGGTGGGGATAACTGATGTAAGTGTGTGTAAACATGGGTATTGTGTGGTCAAGACATTTGAATGAATTACTAACCTTTGACATAATCTAAGGGAAACTGGGATATCAGGTGAGTGAGGGAGAGAGAGAGAGAGAGCATGTGGAATAACATTTTGAGAGAGGGGTAGGCCTAGACAAGAAGAAAAGATAGGGAGGAAAGATAGGAGGTTCTATGTGTGTGTGTGTGCGTGTGTGTGTGTGTGTGTGTGTGTATATATATATATATATATATATATATATATATATATATATATATATAAAGTTTCATTGATGATATGTCGTTTGTTTGTAATCAGTTTGAAGCCTGTTTATTTCCCTTTGCAATAATGTGATTTGAGGATGCGCAATACAGGTTCATGTGTGGCGGGTCCAGTGTGACATAGGTAAAATGCGTTGTTACTGTCTCCGTTTGTGACCAACATTAGAAGTTACCAAGGTGTTGTGGTTACAGTTTTGCAATTTATCCATCTTTTATGGCATTTCTTAATTTACTTATGTTTAATGATTACACCATAGTATTGTTAATGGAATTTGCTTCCTTTTCTTCCTTTTTTCCCCCCTTCGCTTTGTGAGCTCATTTTATCGGTTTCAACGCGAATGAGTAATGGATTTTCATTCTAGCTCACAAAATGCCAAACATCTTTGCATTTAACTCTCCAAATCCTTGCGTTGGACTGAGACTGAGACTCAACGATAGAACCTAATGTATTATTGAAGGCCTTGTTCAATTCTTTATTCAAATGTTTAATCATTTTATTGTGATTGTCCTTCAAACAGGCAGTCATTAGATACATCCATGCTAAAAAGTCAGAACAAAGGTCAATAGTCAGGGGATTCGCCTTTAGTCAATTTACAAAAGCAATGAATTTTTACTTCTGAGTTTCCCCCAAATCCAGCAGTATTGCTCATTACATTTTGGACATTATAGTATATAAATGTTAACAAACACTTCCAGGCTACTGTAGATACCAAAGTTACATGACCATTATTGTTTAGAAAATTTAATTGGCTTCAAGGTGACACCAAATGACAGAGCATACGGTTGCAAGAGCGATGGTTTCAATGAAACTCAACAAAGAGAATTCATTTTACAAGAGAATATACATTTGGCAATTTAAAAAAAAAAGGATTTCCTAGGCTTGGACTTTGGACCCGCTCCCGCATTAAGGTGTACTGTGCCCCCAAGAATCACCAAATCATAGCAAATGGGGTATCACTACCAAGGGAAAGGAAAAGGCTTTCAAATGATAACTAATAAAATGATAATAATGTAATACTATGAGAGTTATCCTTGATCAAACTTGAGTTTCCGAATATTTGTGCTGAGTCTCTATATGCATATATATTTTGCACTCTTTTCTAAGTGTTATTTGCAATGACCTGGGGATATAATTTCCCCATTACCCTATTGTTATAAATTTTGTCATTATAACATAACATCACAATCATTATGTTTATTCGAGTTATGTGTGTGTTTGCGTGTGTCTGTGGGTGCGTGTGTGTGTGTGTGTGTGTGACAACAATAGAAAGACATCCAGGGGCGGATCTAGCTTTTTTCCAGGGGGGGGGGGTTGAGGGGCTGAGCTGGGTATTGCGAGGGAGCATAGCGACCCAGCCCGAGCGAGCGAAGCGAGCGAGGGGGGAGAGTGTGCCCACAGTAGGGAGATTTTTCATTTTTAGGGTTGCCAGCTTGCGATTATAAGCATACTTGCATGCTCTATTTTTTATCTTTTTTTTTCCCCTGTGCACATTAAATGTTAACTTGGCAGCCCAAGGGGGGAGGGGGGGGTTTAAACCCCCTAAACCCCCCCCCCCGTAGATCCGCCACTGACATCACAGTCACACTGAGTCATCTGATTTACGATACAGAAGTTAACTCTCATATGGTGCCTGTTGCATGGAGATTTCATTGGCTGTTTTTCAGTCCGATGAACGTGTTATTTAAAGAATAATGGTTCCACAGGGAATCTCTACTGGTAGGCCTATGCAAATTTTAAAAAATTCAATGACTACCACTGACATACACAATGTGGCATTGACATGATTGACAAGAGATACAGGACACTTCTATACAGTGCGTCCCAGAAAATAAGTTAATGGTTGGTTGGAAAAAATCTCCCCAAAGAAATCTGTCATAATATTTGTCGGAAATTGTTACACCTGTGGAAGCTTAGAGTATCTTCTATCAAATGACATAAACTCCTGTCGATATTTTAAAGGCATTGATTAACTTTGCCCAGGATTGAAAAAAAAAAATCACTGTTCCAGCTAATGCTGTAATCATAATTGCAAACCTTTAGCTCAGACAGGAATCGCCTGAGTTTTATAAGCTGATCGGCCGTTTATATATCAAGATATTTACGATTGAACATTGATGTCGGGATAGAGTACCACCGAACCCTAAAGAATTCTTACGGTTGGCATACCTCGCTCTATCACAGAATACCGTACGGGCTGGAAACCCGCTCTGAAATCGCCAAGCGCCGGTGCTTGGTTTTTGTGACTGCAGCGCAGCGAAGAAGCCGAGCGACTTGCGCTAGCGATTGATCGCGATTTTCTCTTTTTTATGATAGTAAACGGGTTCCATTTTCTCTCATACTTTCACATATCCTTAATTATATATGTAGTTAGAGGACTGCACACAATTCACTGGCATTTGAGCTGATTTTACAATTTTTCACAAAGTTAATCAATCACTTTAAGCTCGAGTGAGCAAAAGCCACTTTTTAGAAAGGGTGCAAAGTCCAGACTTGACAAGAAATGCTATTTGTTCTGGCTTGAATTAAGCTCGAGTGAGCAAAAGCCACTTTTTAGAAAGGGTGCAAAGTCCAGACTTGACAAGAAATGCTATTTGTTCTGGCTTGAATTAACAAATTTGAGAACCGTTTAAAGTTGAGAGATGGAAAAAGTCTCCCCACATGAACATTTCAAAACAGATTCATTAAATTTTTATACATGTGGATAGCTTAGGGTCTCTCCTATCAAACGACACCAAAACATCCAACGATATTGGACGATTGGGTGATCAAAAGCAATTGTTGTAAAATGATTAAAATAAATGATTTGCCAAAATTTGTATTGGTTCTGGCTTGTATCAGGAAAGTTGAGAGTCTTGAAAAGGCTTATGGATTTTTATATATCTGATCATTAAATTGCAATTTATGAAAGAATATGCTTTGTTTTCGGTATTTTCAAACACATCCCATAATCCCATCAAAACATTATGATCGAATAAGAAAGCCAGCTTGAATTAAAAACCCGCCAAAATTAATATTAAAATCACTCAATAAGGTAGTTAATTTGTCACTGAAGCATAAACATGTTGATGAGATACTTAAACATATACAAAGAACAAGCATAGATTTTGTCATAGATTGTCTAATATTGATCAAAATATGAACATTTCTAAGCCTTTTCATGACTCTTAACTCTTAACTCTTAACTGCTGATACCCGCCAGAACAAGTACCAATTCTTGTCAAGTCTGGATTTTGCACCTTTTCACAAAAGTGGCCTTTGCTCACTCGAGCGTAAAATTATGGCCAGATCTTTAGATGTCATTTAAAAAAAGAGACCCTAAGCTATCCATAGATATGAAATTTCTTCAGATATTTTGAAATATATATTTGAGAATACTTTTTCTTTTTGTGTGTGTGTGTGTGTGTGTTTTTTTTTTTTTTTTTTTTTTTTGGGGGGGGGGAGGGTGCGGGACGCACTGTATAGTGTTGCTTTGATGAAAATGTTGTGAACTCTTTCCCCCCCCCCCCCCCCCCCCCCGTTTTCCTTGCAGTTTATTTTCACGCCACCAGAGTCATACCAGTGTACAGCTTACTATGAGGAAGATGGTTTTGTGTCTACACTCTATCGGTATGCTAGCGGTACGGTTCCGCTCTCTGCCTCACCTGTCATCACCATTCCCGCTGTGATATCCACCTCCATTGTAACAACCATTGTGAGACATCACACTGTGGCATTCATTGGAGATACACAAGGACAACTCAATAAAGTACGTGCGCTCATTTTATGTTGCGATGTACTTTACGTTGGTTTGTTTAACTCAGTATTCAACGTTTTTTCACGGTGAATTAGTGGATTTGATCATTTACCCCTAAAATGACTTGTAAAATGAAAATGTTCTTAACGTCAAGTGTACTTAAAAACTTATTGATATATCTGTCATATTAATGCACATTGCCAACATTTTCAATGTCGTCATACAAGGTATTAGAATACATATATACGAGTTTTTCCATAGCTAATAACTTTTAAAAATCTGAAACTGTTGTCAGACTGATGTTTGAAGTTTGAAGTTTATTTATTCCACTTTTACATCAAAAACAATTCAGATTTTACAAGCATAACTGTCAATTTCAAAAGGTACGGGTCAAGAGCTCAAATCAAGTAAAATGTATGGTAAATAGAAAGTTTCGAGAGATAATATGAACGACTGGCAAAAAAGAAGAAATGTAAAATGTGGGGAGCCTAAATAAAAAGCATTGCCTGTAAATGACTAGGCTCCGTATAAAGTAACATTATAAATAATTCTTACTAGAATGCAATAAAAAGCGAAACGGAATTGAAGTATCAGATTCACTAAACGTACAAGGAGAGCAGAGCTCAGAATGTGGAGTAAAGAAACGAAAAAGACGAAAGAAAAGAAGAAGGAAAAAAAAGTAGAAAAGGGAGAAGAAAGAAAGGAGAAGAAGAAGGAGGAGAAGAAAAGTTGGAAAGGCAGGACAGTGTAACACGAAAAAAGTCTATGTGACCACCTGTACGATCCTGCATGATATGAATATTCATACATACATGTACTAACTCAAAAGGTAACACCTTAGCTTCCGTTTAAAAAAAAAAATGTTGGAGGGGCTATCAACCAGTAACTGTTCGTTATTCAGGCTGTTCCAGAATTTGGGTCCAGTAAAGGTGATTGTTTTGTTTGCAAAAAACAAAAAACAAAAAACAAAACAAACAAAAAAAAACTGTGCGAGTTCGGGGGAGGTGGAAATGGTTTCTTTTTCTACATGTTTGTATAGGAATGTACAGCATTGTTGCGTTGATATATAGGGACGAAAGCATCTGGTAAATAACCTTACGAGTGTTCGTACATTAATATTCCAAGATTGTACAAGTAGTCAGATATCTTAAGAATATTACAATATAGAAAAGTTAATTTGTATGTGCACGAAATCCAACATCATTTACTATTCTTTCAACCCGTTTTTGTACAACATTAATTTTGTCCATTAGCTTTGCACATTGAATGGTTTTATGACGTTTCCTTAAATTGTATTCTTTAGATAATTCTTTAAATCTTTAACTTGATTTCTAATTAAAACCAATACGTAATTAATTCAGAACAAGCAATACGAAATTCAAGAGCACCGCTTGTAACCCAGAATCATAAAATACCAAAGAGCTGGGCAGCAAAGGATTGTTGGAAATCACAGTACGACGCATAATGCCATTGCTGTGTTCTGATTTAATCATAGAAGCCATCATATTTGAAGGCCTTACTTTGTCAAAAAGTAAACATGTAATAATTACTCAAAGCACTCTTTTGACGAATAATCACAATACAATTTCAATCTGATATGAATGTCACTTTTTAAGTTTTCAGCGATATTTATTCGCTTAAATAGTTCTAAGACATCATACTAACCTTGTTGAAAGTGATATAATCGGATGGTTTAATAATTCCAGATACGTAGCCATCTCGTATTAAATGTTCTATTTACAATGAAATGGAGTTGAAGTCCTGATCAAAGTGTAAATTCACATTTTTTATTTTTTATTTTTTTTAATAGTGAAATATAGATTAACCATGTTAACCCCAGTTTAACTTTGTAAGACGGTAACTCTTGGAAGAGGATCTATATTATATATATATTAAAAACATTTTTTTCTACATTGAAATTTACTTTTACCCATAGTTAAACATTGTCAATGGTACATTCGGATATGTTTATGAGACTGTCACTCTTGGAAATGGATCTGTATTACAAGAGATGTTCCTTGACGAATCGACAGAACAGCTGACCCTTGCAATAAGCTCGGAACAAGGTTCACAGGTATGTAGTTGATGGTTATGTTCCGAGCAATAACTAAAAGGAAATCTTGAGATCTGGGAAAGGTGAGAAATAATTTGTGAGCTTTCTCATTCCTTTTATATAAGTTTGGAAGAACATCATAGTAGAAACATCCCTTGAAAATGATTGCTCTTCAAATGCTTTTATATTCGAAATATGACTAGAAATATCTGAAATGATCGAGCCGAACATTCATGCCCCTTGCGTATGTAGTCCCATATACCCATTTCTTTGTACAGTACATGTGCTTTTCCGTGAGATTGGGTCAAGTTCTTATCTATTTTGATGATTCCAAAACAAACCCAATAGAACAACAATTCTTATGTAGACATGGTCAACCTTTCCCAATTCTTTTGAGACAGTTTCTTTCACAATGTTATTGCATGACCAGAACTCTACTTTAAAGTTGTAGATAACTGAATAAACATTCAAAATTTAAGTTTTATATTAAGGCATTTCTAATTGCTTCTTCTGGATAAGTTTCTATAACAAAAGCACATGTCTGATATTGTTCACTACACATGTAGAAGAAAATTGGGTCTATAGATTGGTTTGTTCTTGTTAAAAGAAATTATACGGTTCATTTTGTTTTTCTATTCATGTAGGATTTTCTCCTGGGATTTTTTTCTTTCTTTGAGCCAAGACTGTGTATACTTAGGCCCACATGAAATTTCGTTATTCCACTGCTAGTACATTCCACATTGTAAAAATATTATTAGTTACATTGTATTTTTTTTCCTTATCTGAAAATGGCAATTTCCCACCTGATTTCAAAATAGGTTATAACATTAGAGCTGGAATATTGTGGCCAGTACGAGAGCTGTGACGGGTGCATTGGTGTGAATGGAAGGAATGATGGAGACCCCTGCTGTGGTTGGTGTACTCTAGAAAGAAGGTAAAATTACTTCTTTTTTATCTCAGTATTATGATTACTTTATTTCTGTAATAAATGCTGAATTATTGAATGTCATATTTTTATCAATATAATTTTGTATAGCCCCTGTTTTATTGGAGACATTCACTCAGTTTAAAAGGTAGGATCGTATAAATTATGGTCACGTGCATGAAAACTGATATACCTACTGGTCAGAAATCTTATCTTGCATATTTTAATATAATAATTGCATAATTGTAGTCTTAAAGTTTAGAACACTGTTGAATATACTGGTAATGAAACGTTTTACACAAGGTGGCATCGTTTCGAAAAGTAATGTTTGACTCCGTTCAAAAAAGTGATGTTTGGCATGGTCTGGAAAAGTAAAATATATACTGAAATGAAACATGACTAATCCAATATAGGTATCCTATGTATATAAATGTACATAATTTCCTTGAAATATATTTTTGCACTGCTATGATATGCAGGACTGAAAGGTGAAACAAAGTGTAGTATTAAGGTCTAAATTGAATAAAAAAAATATAAAGCAATATCGTAACGAAACATCATGTTCCAAATTGCAAGCGATTGAACTAAAATCTAATATACTTTATTCATTCAAAAGGTGCACAAGGTATAACGAATGCCCCTTCTCTGAGCAGCTAACTCGATGGTTGTCCTATAATGCCACAGAATGTATAGCCATCTTAGATATCCAGCCTGATGATAGACTTCCTTACAATGAGACAGAGCAAGAAGTAGGTATCACAAGTAGGTTGTGGTGATTTGAGGTCCAGTGCTAGATCCGTTACATCCTAAATATACCCACAATCATGTCTTCTTTTAAAAATTGGTCTTAAAGATACTACTATGTTTTTTTGTTTTTGTTTTGTTTGTTTTTTTTTTGGGGGGGGGTTCTTTTTAAATATTACATGGATTATGTTTAGCCTGTTATATTCATGTAAGTAGTAGGCTTCTGATGAAGCACTTTCCCGTTTAACTTTTCTTCTTTTTCATTATTAATATCATTCTTCCAATATTACATGTACATTTCAAATGATGTTTTTACAATTTCCAATCAACATTTTAACATGTTTCTTCTTGTTTTCTTCTCCTTCGAAATGCTCTCTTTCCATCTTTTTCTATCTCTCTACATCCTCTCCCATCCGCTATTCCCTTTCTTCTCAAACTAGCGTTTCCTTCTTACAATCTCCAGGGCCTTCTGAAAAGTTGTCAGAATGGCCACAGCCCACTGTCGGCCTCTTGTGTCATCGTAAGATGTCGGTCTCGTTTGCTGTCGATGTGTTTGGAATCCCTGGGTAAATCCTTTGAACACCATCCATTCAAGCAACGCACCTGTTCACCTGATATTTTGTCCTATTCCTGTGATTGTGGATATGTAACATGTGTAAAGCTGTTTTTGTTTGTTGTTGGATTTTTTTTTGTTATTTTCATTTTTAATTTGTGTTCATGTAACAGATCACCATCACAATACAACAACTCCCAGATCTCAGAAACAGCTTTCAATATCACTGTGCCTTTGACTCTTATGAGGTCTCTGCTAAAACTACTGACAATACAGTCGCATGCACAACTCCTCCTACCAGTGAATTACCTCCAATACCAAATGGATGTGAGTTTGTATTTATTTATTTATTTATTCATTTATTCATTCATTCATTCATTCATTCATTTACTTATCTATTTATTTATTTCATTTATTTTATTTTATTCATCTATTTATTTTCTCTTTTTGGAACTTTACGTGAAATGACATTCATAATTTTGTACTCTCGTCATCAAATAATATCACCTGTGCTGTAAGTGGAGACATGCACCTGTTCAAGTAACTCAAGGGGGCATCAGTGGATGTGTGTGCATGTACTTTGGGATAGTTTTGTTTCCTTTGTAATATTTAACTTTAGAAGTTAAATAATCACAAAAACACTTGGAACCACATAACTTTTTTTCTTTCTTTTTCCCCTCTCTAGCTAACCACGTAACACTGACACTTTCTGTTGTCTCAACTGAAACTAATATCGACTTTGTCAGCACAAATTTCGTCCTTTTCGACTCTGCTTTCATAAACTCGTAAGTGTTTGAGATTTTTGTCTTTGTTCTTTATTGTATAATTCTCTATATATTTGGCACCATTTTCTTTTTTAATCAACATGCTAACATGCTACGCTGTATAGCATCTAATTCTGAAGTAGGAATTATTATTCAGTGAAAATGGATAGAATAAGAAAGAAAAGGGGTGAACAGTTTTATTCTCGGACATGTGAAGAATTTTTCCGCTTCTTTCGGGAATACTTATTTTTTCTGTCAAATATAGATTTGTTTTTTGTATCGTTTGTATGTATGGGAAATAGAATTTTAATTCCTTTAGAAAAAAAATTATAGAAATTCATTACACAATTTTTATCCACACTTATTTCTGCGAAAATTAGAAGTAAAAATTAATAAGAAATGTGTATTTTGTTTCTCTCGCAAAAGAACTTCCATGACTACTGAAGGCCAGCTTTCGACCGAACAGTTACCCATGACCACGGCATCTTCCCTAGCGGGTGAGTTTGATGGCCCTAAGGGATGTCCAGGGTTCGAGTACATTTTATAGTTGGGGGACTTAGATATTTGATTCATGATTCATATTCTTCTCTTCAAAATCACATTATGATAGATATACAGCAAAAGGAAACCAAAATTCCATCTACCCATCATAGACTAAACAAGAGTATTAATCGACGGAGAAAACCGGAACAAGGCCACTGGAAACCTACACGCAATACAGTCAGTCCCCTTTACACAAGCATGTAACAGAAAATGTTCAAAATTGTAACATTGGAAATGGCTTTTACTAAACAGTCGGGTCGCGGCGTGGGGTGGCGCGGCTTGCTGGGTAGAAATTTTCCAACATTTTAAAGGAATTTTATGTTCCGTTTTTTTTTTTTTTTTTTTTTTTTGAGCAGCAAAAAAACAAAAAAAAACAACAAAAAAAACGGAATTTTTTTTTTCCAGAACATTCTTCAGGAATTTTATGTATTGAATATTTTTTTTTCTTTCAAATACTGCGCCCTAATCTCTAAAAACATGAATAGAAATAAGCTGCCCGAATATTGGAACTTTGAAAATCCTCAGGAGGGAAGGGGGGGGCGGGGGCGGGGGCGAATATTAACTTTCCACATTGTAAAAAATTGTAACGTTTTTTCACTGGAAAATTTCCTGGCAGTCAGAATGCCGGGAATGGCCGTTTTTCTACAGTACATGTAAAATAACAGGTTCCCGTTTTTTCACAGGAAGTTTCCTGGCAGTCAGGATACCGTGAATGCCCGTTTTTCTACAGTACGTGTAAAAGAACAGGTTCCCGTTTTTTCACAGGAAGTTTTCTGGCAGTCAGGATGTCGGGAATGCCCGTTTTTTCACAATAAATGTAAAATTACAGGTTCCCGTTTTTTAACAGGAAATTTCCTGGCAGTGAAGATGCCGGGAATGCCCGTTTCTTCACAGTACATGTAAAATTACAGGTTCCCGTTTTTAGCACAGGAAATTTCCTGGCAGTATAGACGCCGGGAATGCCTGTTTCTTCACAGTACATGTAAAATTACAGGTTCACGTTTTTAGCACAGGAAGTTTCCTGGCAGTCAGGATACCGTGAATGCCCGTTTTTCTACAGTACGTGTAAAAGAACAGGTTCCCGTTTTTTCACAGGAAGTTTTCTGGCAGTCAGGATGTCGGGAATGCCCGTTTTTTCACAATAAATGTAAAATTACAGGTTCCCGTTTTTTAACAGGAAATTTCCTGGCAGTGAAGATGCCGGGAATGCCCGTTTCTTCACAGTACATGTAAAATTACAGGTTCCCGTTTTTTAACAGGAAATTTCCTGGCAGTGAAGATGCCGGGAATGCCCGTTTCTTCACAGTACATGTAAAATTACAGGTTCCCGTTTTTATCACAGGAAATTTCCTGGCAGTCAGGTTGCCGGGAATGCTCGTTTTTTTTCACAGTACATGTAAAATAACAGGTTCCCCTCTCTTACCAGGAAATTTCCTGGCAGTCAGAATGCCGGGAATGCCCGTTTTTTCATAGTACATGTAAAATAACAGGTTCCCTTTTTTTTTTACCAGGAAATTTCCTGGCAGTCAGAATGCCGGGAATGCCCGTTTTTTCATAGTACATGTAAAATAACAGGTTCCCTTTTTTTTTCACAGGAAATTACCTGGCAGTCAGAATGCCGGGGAATGTTGGTTTTTTTCACAGTACATGTAAAATAACAGGTTCCCTGTTTTTTTCACAGGAAATTACCTGGCAGTCAGAATGCCGGGGAATGCCCTTTTTTTCACAGTACATGTAAAATAACAGGTTCCCGTTTTGTTTTTTGTTTTGTTTTGTTTTTTTTTTTTGTTCTTGTTTTTTTTTCAAAGAAGATTTTTCTGGCAGTCAGAATGCCGGTGGCTTAGCTACCTACCTCAGCACTGCGTGGATGGGGTGAGAGGGTATTTGTCGTGTTGGCTGGGCCGGCTGGCGCGGCTCGGGTCGGGGTCTAAAGAGCTATGCTCGCGAGCGTGCGAGCGCGAAAGATTGTCGCACAGTCAGTTCTGCGATAATGACAGCGCTTGTCATGAATAATGCCGGGTAATGTTAGATCTAACTGCGATCCTAGATCCAGCTAAAAAGAAAAAGAAAAGGAAGATTTTCCTCTTTACGGATGTAAATTTACCTTTCTCTAAGCTGGTGCCAGCAGACTTTAAAGCCTTTGTTAATATCACTCTTCGCCTCAGTTGCAAACATTATCCTGCGGTGGCCGTGCGTGAAGACAAGTTAAACCGGACTTAAACTACCCCTAGCTGCAGTCTAACTTTCTGTACAAAGTTAAACCACTCTTAGACTGGAGTTTAAGTGAAACCGGAGTTCAGAAGTGATTTTCTTAAACTCCGGTCTACAGGGCAGATTTAAAGTACATTTAGACTCGAGTTTAAGTTAAACCGGAGTTCAGAATACGGGCGATTGTGTTTTTCTCACAGACTTGGGTAGTAAAAACAAGGAAACTGTTAGCATTACAGTCATATTTTTGTTATATAGTAGAAACTTTAATTTCTAACAGGAAAATCTATGTTAATTAAAACGGAACCATGGACACGGTTTTCAATTTAACAGGGTAACTTGTTAAAATATGAGAAAATGGTTTTTCAAACATTAATTTTATGTCGGGCGATTGTAAATATATGCTGATTTCCATTAAACATGTTAAACCAATAGACTTGCTGTTGTTTTACAGGAAAAAGACTTTAAAATTGAAATAACGGCAATAACTTGTAATTTCAAGGGCCAAAAAACCTGTAGTTTTACAGTTATTTTTACAGTGCAGTGTCGCTCGCGAGCAAAACAATTGGCCAGCCATTTTTCCTTCTTTTTTTTTTCTTTCCTTCCCTTTTCCATTCTTTCTGTTTTTTGTTTTTTTTTTTGTTTTTGTTTTTTTTTTCCTTTCTTTTCCCTTTTTTTCTGTTTTCTTCTCCTTTCTCTTTTCTCCATTTCACTTTCCTCTCCCCTCTCCCTTTTTTCACTCTCCTTGTTGTTTTTATTGCCGACCAGTAGTGGCGCATTTGCCGGCGGCAATAGCGAAGTCCTTGTTTACTTGCAGTAAAAAGAATGGGATGTCACAATATATTATGACACGAGTAGTAGAAAGTAAACAAGAAAGAAAAACAGCTGAGCAGAAAAGAACAGTGAATAATTATTATAGGAAATGGGGGAAATGGAGTCATTTGCTGCTCTCGCTGGAAACACAACAGAGATCTGATTGTGCATCTCGAGGGGGGGGGGGCATTATGTTGATTTTATGATTTATTGATTTTCAGCAGGTCTGATCGTTTGTCATAGATTTCACTCATTTCTATGATTATTATTGTGTTTATGTCTGTTTTGTCATTTTGACATAATTAGTTTAAATTTCTCTTCTTCGTTTAGGTTTTGAAGATCAGTTAAGATCATGTTAAGTTTAGAGATTATTCTTAATCTGGGATCATTTAAGTGGGAACATTTCAATGAGAAGTATAAACAAGGGCGTCGCTAGGTGGGTGTGGGGATGTCACATACCCCCCCCCCCCCCCCACACTCAAAATTGCCGTCGGCAAATGCGCCACCTCTGTCGGCAAAACAAAAAACAAAAAAAACAAGGAGCGTGAAAAAAGGGGAGAGGGAAGAGGAAAGGGAAAAGGAGAAGGAAAAAGAGAAAAAGGAAAGGAAAACAAAAAGAGAAAGAAAAGAAGGAATGGAAAAGGGAAGGACAGAAAAAGAAGGAAAATCTGGCTAAATGTTTTGCTCGTGAGCGACACTGGAAAGTTAATATTGGGGCAAAAGGCGTCCCCCTTCGGCAATAGGTTAGATCCCCCGCCCCCTCCTCCCAAGGATTTTCAAAGTTCCGATATTCAGGCAACCACCACTTCATATTCGGGCTGCTTATTTCTAGATCTATTTTTTTTTTTTAGAGAGATTAGGGTGCAGCATTTTCGGGGGGGTGGGGGTGCATGGATCCCTTTTTGTTTTGTTGCTCAGAAAAAAAAAAAAGATACCATACATAAAATTCCAAAAAAATAGTGGAAAATTTCTACCCAGCGAGCCGCGCCGCACCACGCCCCGACTGTTTAGTAAAAAGCATTGCAAATTAAATCCATTACGCTTACCTGTGCGAAAGTATTATGGTGTGAAAACAGTTGCAAAATCAAAATTGCCCCATTCTGAGCCTCTTCAGAAGATAGGCGCACTTACAGTAGCCTATATACATGGGTACACGCGCAATGACCTAATGTGTTCAAAATGGTCTAAAACACCTGCAAACTAATTCTATGCCATTTTGAGCATGTTGGGAGATTTTGCACGTATTTGTGCTTAAAGGTCATGTAAAGTTTTGGTAAGCCCTCAAAAACTGTTCGTCAGCTTTCTTTAATTTTTGTTGATAAATAGCAAGATACTAGCAATACTAAGACACTGTGAAGATTTCGCCTCCTGAAGTTTAATATTAAACGAAAAAGAGGCAAAAACTAATTTATGTGCCGGGACAGGCACGTAAAATCCCAACAAAGGCAGCATGTGCTATACACTGTACACACACGTGTAAAACTAATGATGAGTAGCTACACACAGTGCACACACGCTGTCTCTATGCGAAGCCCCAAGATTGCTGTGCGGGGAGCCGTCGGGGTGGAAGGGTCGTAGCATAATGGCAGTGATCAAGCATTCCTATTTACACTGAAATTCACCAGAAATCATAGATGGAATACTAAATGATCTCTTACAGACATCTTTTGATACAAGGAGAACAACATGAGACTATATTTAACATGTTTCTTTCCAATTTCCTTTCTGCTACCAATACTGTACATGAGCTTTAATGCACCGTATGTATACCGACAGCCTGAAACACTTGTAAGTTCCCAGAATACTGAACACATTTTATTACTTTCGAGCATATGCGAGTATGCTGAAATGGAAAAATATTTAAAACAGTAAAGAAACCTGGCCCATTCCCAGCCTTTCTGGAATAAGGGTGCACATGCTCGAACTTGTGCGTAAGTACACACACAATGACGTAAAGTGCTCAAAATGGCCTTAAACACCGTCCTGCAAAAATTTACTAGACCACTTTGAGCATTTTTAGGAATTGTGTCTGTGTGTTCCAACAGCACGTGCACAATTTAAAATGGTTACCGAAAGCCTGAAACATATACAAGTTCATTCTAAATAAAACATTTTAACATTTCCGAGCTCATGCGAATACGATTTAGCCTACGCGCGCAATGACTCAGAATGTTCGAATGGCCTAAAACACCTGCAAAAGGTTATTTTGGACCATTTTGAGCATTGTGGGGAATTTGCGAGCACTTGCGCGTACCTTTGCGAATTGCAAACATAACATTTAAACAAATTTTGCATGCAATTTTCAAGGTAGAAAATTTCCGTGCACATGGACGTTGGGCCGTTCTCATGGGAAATGTTCATTAACCATGTTAACGGTATGAAAACATGCGCAAAATTAAATATAGCCCATCTCTTCTCCATTTTGGGCATATAAACGCAGGCTTGTGCGTAAGTACACTTGCAAAAAATAATACTAGACCATCTTCAGCATTTTAGGAATCCTTGCGCACACTGTGCCTACTTGTTCTCATAGCACTTCAACATTTAAAAAAAATGGTAGGGAAACACCTGCAATTTTGTACCCCGCTTTGGCTTTCCCTGAAAGTTGAGTAATTAAAAGTTAAATAGTAGATTGATTATTTTTTGCGGACAAAATAACCTACATCCCCTGCCATGACTCTCATAAGAAATGATAAATCAAAATTGAAAGCTCATTATTATAGGAACTAACTCCTCGCTTTACCCTACGGGGTGAAAAGAGGGCACCTGCAGGGCCTTGGGGGCAGTTCCCAAGTGCGCTCAAGGGTAATTTTCCTCTTCCTCTAGAGTTTCATGACTACCTTATTCATATCAGGGGTAAAAGTTCGGACTTAGTCAGGACTTGGTCAGGAAACAAAAGCTAATATGAACGCTTTCCTTTCAGCATTGCTCAATCCGCTCTTAGTCCCAACCAAGTCCGGACTTCTCGATTCTCTTCTCGAGCAGGTTTAAGTCCGGACTTAGTCGTGACCGGAAGTGGATTACTCGTAATATGAACGCTATCCGCACTACTTTATGCGAGCCAGCATAAGGAAAGATAGAAAGAGGAGAAGATAGAAGGAAAAACAAATAATAACATAAGGAAAGATAGATAGAGAAGAAGATAAAAGTATAAAAACAAAAAAATAATACAAGATAGGAAGAGAAAATGATAGGATTAAAAACAAAGAATAACATAAGGAGAGATAGAAAGAGAAGAGGATAGAAGGAAAACTAAAGAATAAAATAAGGAAAGAAAGAAAGAGAAGAAGATGGAAGGAAAAAGAAAGAGAAACATAAGGAAAGATAGAAATAGGAGAAGAAAGAAAACGAAGAATAACATTTTGGAAGGCGACCGAATGTTGACATTTCTTTCAAAATTGTTGAATCTTTTCAGATTCGATTTTATACGCTTAGTCCTATATTTGGGCGCAATATTTGACAAGATTCTGATGAAACTTACATGATAGCGATCAAAGCAACGAGAATTATTTTTCAAATCTACAGAAACGCTATTTATAAAATATATATAAATATAAATATAAAAATAAATATAATAAACTGGGCGCGAAATTACGAGATCCTGGAGCAACATAATTATGCTGGGAAGCAAAGCGAGCTGCAGAAAAATTTTGCGATTTAAACCTTCAAAAAATGTAATTCCAGTGCATTTGGGGGCGCATAAGACTTAATGATTTGTCTTAATTTTCTCCTCTTTTTTTTCCTTTCTTTTGCGTTTTTTGCGCCCCTTTAAAATGCAGCCGGGGCACGTGCTCCCTGCCCCCGTAGATACACCACTGTACACATTCCATGATTACATAATCAGTACAAGTAGAGCGACATTGTAAAGAGGATTAAACAGACTTTTAGATTATACCATAATATCTATATCATATAATGATATAGTAAGAAGAGAGATATCAATGCTCAAACTTGAATTCCATAACTCCTTTCTGTTTGTTCGTTGTTTGTTGCTGTTTTGGGGGATTAATATGAAAACACCTTCATAATCATTAATTGTAAGACCAATTTCAACCAAAAAGAGCTGCGACCATCTACAACTAATTTGCAGAAGAAAAAAATTGGTGAGCGATCAGTTACCGATCTTTTGAAGAGCAGTTGCCGATTGGTTGCCCAATGTCGTGTGAAAATCTTCCAATCATAGGTTTTTCAAAATTATTAATTCATCTACAAATCCAATGCGCTGTTGAAATACCTGCATGATGAAGATATTTCTCCCAAAATCTAACTGCGTTGTTCGACCTATTTTCCCCATTCAATGTAGATTTAATTAAGTTACAATGAAGAAATTTTAATTACGTGAGTGAAAGGCATAATCCTTGAAACGAGCTCTCAAAACAGTACAATGATTATCGAAAATCTATGATATTATCCACGGATGAGGAAGCCTTTGAATTTATTAATCGTCAGGCCGCTTCTGTCATTCTGTATGATTTTTCAGCATTTTTTTCCATAAACGTATTTACCCTTGGTAAGCAGTGACATCTTAGTCTATTATGTTGACACGATCAGATGATGATTGCCCTTTCGTTTGTCATGAAAAGTGTGCTGTAGTAACGTTTTGACAGCCGATCTTTTCTTGGTCATCTTTTGATGCCTTTGCAATTATCTTCGAATCTTACTTCTCAATGGCGAATGTCAGCCTTCAGTCTGTAAGTTTGATTATAATTTCTTTTTGACAACACTACTATCAAATTATTGCTTGAGTGACAGGTTCGTTTCTTTTTGGGTAAATCACGCAGCGCGTAATACCATAATTGTACCTGAGTGATACTATTGATATCATGAAGGTTACAGAAAGAAAAGTCAAAACCTTTGTTTTATCTGACGTATATCTAACGATGTATCCCATCCGAAATCGCTCCAAAATTTATCAGTGTTATTTTCATTCAAAATGCATAGATCACAAATAGCAATCTTTATTTTATTTGTTGCTATTTTTTTTACCATGGTTCCCTATATTTGAAAATGGGATGCAGTGAAATGAAAAAATGGCACAACTAGGCCCAAATTCTCAAAGGAGGTTTGGTTTAAACCTTAAACCATAAACCCCCTCATGGATTTTTTAAGCGTACGTGCGCACGAATCCGATCCAATCATATATTTTCTTTGAGCGCGCGCATGGGCAATGTGAGCTTATTTACGCTCATTTTAGTACGCTTAGGGGGGTTTAAACCTTACCCATGGTTTGAACCTCCTTTGTGAATTCGGGCCTTGTTTCTTTCTGTTCCCTGTTATTATTCAAGCAATTCCACCAGCAGTCCAGCACCCAGTATTTTGTAGTTTTTAATATAGAAATATGATCTCTGTCAAATAAAACAATGCATTCAAATTGTAATGAGTTGCGTGAAAATACGACATAGTCTCGCTGCCTATAATTTGGATGAAGGTAAAAATACTTTTTTTTTTTTTTAAATCATAATGCATTATATTCTTTAATAGAGATGAAAACAAACGAACGTCACCCGAATTCCAAGCTAACAATGTCTTTGTTTCTGTAACCATTGTCATTTTCGGTTTGCGTTATGTCTATCAGGAGCTGAAGATGGATCATATTTTACTCATGATTGTATATTGGAGCTTTTCAGCTGGTCAAGCGGAGTCAACTGGTATGTTCCATTCGAAATAAAATATCCTTCTGCGTCCATCTATTTACTAAGCTATCGATATGGCCTACTGGTCAATCCGAATCAATGATACCATGCGTGAATAACTTCTTTGAAACACCAATTGATTCGTGATTCAATTTTAAATACATGTTTTTATGTGAATTTGGTGTATGATTGAAAAGATAGTGAATATTTACTTCTCCAGATTGTCTAATCGTTATGCATGTTCCTAAATATACCCCAGTATGTCCTGCAGGTTTCATTTTGCTAAATACGGGTTGCTACTACTTTAGCGAGAGCTCTTCAACGAGAGGAGGTGCACAAGATACCTGTTCTTCTGTCGGGGCCACGCTTGCTTCCCTGTCTTCAGCAGAGGAAGACGCAACTGTTGCTGCTTACCTTAATACTCTTGGCGGTGGTCTAGACTACTGGATCGGCATCACGCAACACAATGCTTTAGAGTTCGAATGGGCCGATGGCTCTCCTCTGGAGTTTACAAACTGGGGAGATAAGTTTGACCCACACGATGAGAGGACCAACTGCATTCGGATGGATTCCGGATTAGACTGGAAGTGGTATGACAAGAGCTGCGGGGGATCCTATTTTAATTACATGTGTGAAGGTCCACGTGGGGAAGAAGGTGCATGTCTCTCACTTCAAACTATGATTTTTTTCAATTCACTTCAGTTCATTTATTTCACATCTCTTAAAAAGTATAGAACCTATACGAATACAATCAGAAATTAACAACATAACAAGGAGATAAATAACAAAACAAGAATATAGGTACATATAAAACATAATTCAGGAATAAAAAAAAAATAAATTATAAAAGAGAAATTAATGTAATGTAAAAGCCAGTGATGATGTGGATGTAAGGGGGTACAGCAATGGCCATTGACCTATCAAGGCTACCCCCTGTATTGGCATGATCACTGGCCTAAACAATACAAGAAGCAAGCTAACAAACAAATAACACACAAAATAGCAGGGAAGTTTGGTCTTTAACTAGATTGGTAATTCAACAGGTAAGTTATGTATTTTCTTTTTAGGGATTGCAACGAAGGACACTGTTTAAATTCCGATGGTATATTATAATGACATTTCAACGTATTTTTTTTAAACCTTAAAGCACTACATCAATATAACTGCATTGATTAATATGGACATTAGGGAGAAAGAGACCCGGAATTAATGTCAAGAAGTAATATTGGAATTCTTTTGGAAAAATGATGGAAACTTCAAAAAGTGGCTCATTTTCATCTGAAGCTATACTAACATCTACTTTCCCTAAACTACGTTACAGTTATTTTTAGGTTTGTCGTCGATATATTAAAAAAAATGTAATATACATGAAGGTCTATGTTTTTTATACCATACCTTAGTGCGAAATGATTTAATTTGCGACATTTATTTACTACGTTTTTTAAAACTTAGTGCGTGTAGTAAAATTCATTTTTAATTCACAGCCTGATAAGTCAGTAAGAATCCATATAAGTGTATTGTGGTGCATATTTAACTTAACTTTTCAAGAAAACCGAGTTTGAAATACATTTCACATCAAAATGAATATTTGTTTCTTTAAAGACTGTTCGAGTGTGTTCATTTACGATTCGGTTGAATACGGTACTTCATGTTACACCATTGCTAACGACGCAGATAAGCCTATAACCCACCCTATGGCAAAAGAGACTTGCGAGGCTCTGGGGGGCTACATGGTCACTTTGAATACACAAGATGAGCGGTCATTCGTTGAGGAGCAAGCAGACGCCTTAAGTAAGAACTATTTGAAGGTTATTTCAATGTAGCGTGATTTTCCCTTAAAAGTCATTGGGCTCATGCCGCTTTGGCGACCAAAAAAAATTAAAAAATAAAAAATTCGCCAGCCCTCCAAAAGTCGCTCAGTTGGGGTGGGGAGGGGGGGGGGGGTGGGTTATGGGGTCCAGTTTCCCTCCATAATTCTCTGACAAGCAACAACAACAACAAACAACAACAAAAGGGTTTTCGTTCCAAAAGAGGGGGGGGGGGGCACAATGCATAGTTTTCGTTCAAAAGGGGGGGGGGCACGGGTCAGGATTGCCCCCCCCCCAAATCCGCCACTGATCTAAACTGTCATTGTAAACAATCCAAACATGTATACTTCATTATACTTCCAGTATCAGCAAGTTACATGTAAGAACTTGTCAACTTCACCAGATTCGAATTTAATTAAGTGGAAATAAATCATGACGATACTGTCCGTTCTTTTTAATACTACCAACTATTTTCTTTTAAAGACTATACTGGAGTGTGGCTAGGCTTAACTCAGTCAGACTACGGCAATTACAAATGGATGAATGAGGAGCAGTTCAACTATACCAACTATGTTTCGTCACCATTTTTCTACGGATCGGATTGTTTTCGGATGCTTGCGACGGATGGATATAAGTGGGCCGACGATCTCTGCTCTCGCACTTATCATTTTGTATGCGAAAAGGAAGGTACGTTTGGAGCAGAATGGCATATAATTATCTTTCTAAATTTCCATTTAATTATTATTTTGTTTTTAATCAATGGAATAATTTGTTCCATACTAATTTAAAAGATGGTAATATATGTATATATATATATATATATATATATATATATATATATGTGTGTGTTTTAATTTAAATCGTTTCCAGTCTGTACCCCCCCCCAAAAAAAAAACAACAACAACAACAAACAAACAAACAAAACAACTAAAGATCAGATTGTGTATCAACATGAACTTTGCTTTTCCTTCAATAACTGCTAGTTGAACTGATACTTGATCGATTTTTTAAATAATTATAGTCCCTGATATGTAAAGGATCAAAAATAACTTATTTATCATAATCCACATTCAGATAACTCTAATTACATAGATATTGTCTATAACACCTGTGTTTTAAAGGCAAAGGAATATGAATACTTATATCAGCTCGTGTTTTTTAACTGTGCCAAACAATTTATTATTCAGCTTTCTAAGGGATGAAATTGGAATTATTACAAAAGCTAGTGAGCGCTGACTTGTGATTCGTTTCTTTACTACACACTATCAATAATGTGTCATAAAGAAAATTTTGATTCATTTCTAGAATAGCTTTCCGTTAATCTATATGTCTACAGCTTTATCAAAAGAGGTTGTGAAAATACGAAAGTTTCGGGTTGGGAGAAAAAACAGCATTCCCATTGCTCAGAACACGCTTTCGAATGAATCTTCGCCGAACCTCAATAGATGCGGCTCATCATGTATTTCCCAAGCAAATTGTTCATCTTTTGCTTACAACGAGAAGACAAGGCGTTGCCTTATGTCTGGACCCTTGAATCAAGTGGATGTATCTACAGATTCAGATGTATATTACCTGCAGGAGAACACACCAGAAGGTAAATATAAGGCATTCATCATCAGTCATTCATCGAATGACTATTTTATTTTAGGTCAAGTGGTTTTTGTTCAATATTATGAATACTACGTAGGCCCAGTCAACTGAGCTGAAATGTTAGGATTTTGTTATTGATTGTTCTCATTTATTTAATATTACGAGGAGATGCGAACTCGTAATGGTAGGCAGATTAGAACAATGACTGCGAAAGCCTCTATTAAAATAAACGTTAAGACATGCTTATAGCGGACTAAATTGAGGCGTATCATGGAGAATGTATACTATATGTAAAAAAATAAAATAAAAATAAAAACAAAACTAAAAACAACGAAGAGATTTCTGAATCATGTACATAATTATAATGATTTTTAATTGGGAACATGCTATTTACAAGCTCCGCTTCTTTGCTAGTTCCCTTTCGTTACCTTTTCGATTATTATTATCAAGAAACAATTGAAATGTGTGTAAACTTCTCTCTGTTATAACGTTTATTTTAGAAAACAATATGTAAAACCAAGTTCATATGCGTTATGTTTGAATGATGAGTTTCTTCTACAATGTAAATACTTCATATGATTTATGAATTGGTATCGAAAAATAAATGAATCTTGAATCTTGAATCTTGAATGTTAAAATGTTTCAAAAATCATATTATTTTGCTTTGCGCTTAATCTTAATAAGTTCTTGATTCAGCCATGAAAATGTTACATTTCTACTTTTCTTACATCATTGATTTGGGAGAAGCATTTTATTTCAATATACACTGTGTATTGTTCTATCACAGACACTGACAAGCGCATTTTCATCAGTGAAGGACAAAAACTATGGATGGCCGACATCTTAAAGATGGAGTTCAGAGAAATACCAACCGCTGTCACGTCGCCATTGAAAGCAACCTATGACCGGGTCAAAGGTTACGCCTACGTAGCCCAGTCAAGCTACTTATTAAGCAGGATGAAACTTGACGCATCCAACCAGCAATGGATTAATCTGACCAGTGGCGTTGGGAATAGTAAGAGAACGTAGTTTAGTGTTAATATTGACGAATTTTTGGCAACTCAGCGTTCCATCATGTTGATTCCATTTTCCTCGATGTTTTTTTTTGTTGTTTTGTTTTGTTTTGTTTTGTTTGTTTGTTTGTTTGTTTTTAGCCATTTACCCCTACATCTTACAGCGGAACGACTGTAAACTGAAGTGATAAATGATGCATAGCTTTTGATATCTGTTCTAGAAACGAGAAGAAAGATTTGACTGAAAAAATAACTTGAAAGTATGATCTCTAAACATACAGGAAAGTGATTACAAAATATTGTTTACGAGCACAGACACAAGAGGGCTTTATTACTTGATGTGTACTATTAGAGGTATCACAATTATCATTAGAGTCATGATTTATGATATAATGAATATGATAGTTAATAGTAATTATATTGTATTACATTATTTACATCGTCAGGTATCTCGGATCTCTCCCTTGACGTTCGATTTCGCCGACTGTACGTAGTTTTATCTCCACCCGATATCATTGTAGCGTACAACATCGATTCCTCAGACCCGACACCTACTGCCTTCGTCAATACTGCCCTTGGAACAGTGCGGGCTGTGCATGCCGTCAGCAGTAAAGGGTAAATTACTTTGATATTAATCTGCCTTCAGAGAATCCGTATTATGATTCAAGAATTTATTGAAATAGGTCAGGTTCGATTCATGCTGACTATGTTATGTTATTTAAGTAAGGCAGTAATTTCGTTTATTATCAGTACCAGATAAGACAGAAATGTAAGCAACTGTGAAGCAACAGGAAAATATTTGAAAATTATCAGACGTTTACAATTTATGCTATGAGCAATCGAAGATATTGAATTTAACTAAAGTCTCCTCTCTTCATTTGATCAATTACATCTTTGAAATGATGCATCCACTGAATTATTTCAGCAATTACACGTGCAATAATGTAAATGTGAAGGGGAAAAAAAAACATCGGAAGAAAGAGAGGAAGCGTAAGCATACTGATTAAAAGTAAAGCAGATGAGAGTCGTTGTGATACTGTGAAGAGGTTGAGGGAGAATGAAATAAAGATGAGAGAGAGAGAGAGATAGTAGTTAGAATAGTGAACGAATAATAAAAAGATGAGAAAAATAGGACAAGTTGCAAAATATTGAGACAAATAAAGAAGAATCAGAGAATATGAATTCTTAGATATAGGGATTTCTCTTGTCCCTCCCCACAGGCAGAATTGTTCTTCCCATTCCA
Organism: Heliocidaris tuberculata; assembly: GCA_025618425.1. Classification (NCBI taxonomy): domain Eukaryota; kingdom Metazoa; phylum Echinodermata; class Echinoidea; order Camarodonta; family Echinometridae; genus Heliocidaris; species Heliocidaris tuberculata. Next base: position 13,563,304 of record CM046835.1, on the reverse strand, counting down.
GCACTTAACGAGATGGGCGGAAACCATTTTGTGACTTTAAATTGCGGCAGAATGGTCGATCGCTTTGAATTTACTCTTTGTTTATCCGATGTTTATTTTTATATATATATTGTAGCCACGTGTATTTCAGCCACGATGGTACTATTGAGCGTATCGATTGTGATGGAAGCAATCGCATGGCTATCTATTCAGGGTCACCTATGACTGATGTTCTCATTCTAACCGTCGATTTAGACAGTAAGCATGTATTTCATATAATGCAATAAAACTTAATATGTATCCAAGACTATTACTTCATTCTTTTCCTGGGGCTGTTGGATGAAAAAGAGGTAAAAATTAAGGAGTTCATTATGGGTGTCTTGCATGACGATAATACATAATACCATTACTTTTCAACGCATATTTTAAAAACCTATATTGTTTACTTATTATTGATTTTCCCCTGTAGTCAATCATGTTGCTTGTTTTGTTTCTCGGGTCACTGTTTTTTCTGTTTTTTTAACTCTGTGAAATGTGCAGTATCATTTGTAATTTTACATGTATTTTGGCTTTCTTCCTTTTTTTCATGCATGGGAAAAAAAATTAATGAAAAAAAAAAATTTATATTTTTTCTTTAGCCGGTAAAATCTTCGCGGTGGATGCTAACGTACAAGACATCATCTATATGAACCTGGATGGTACGAATGTCGCGTATTACCTGCAGGAGGCTGTGACAGTTAGAGGGCTAGGGTATCACGCCGGTTTGTTGTACTGGACAGACAGTGATTCCATGCTTCGAGTCTCCTCTGCTTCCCCGGGTTCTACTATTACCACGGAAGGGGATTCTGTTTTTGCAGATGCCAGGAGAATTTCAATCAATTAGTATGGACTTAGTCATTATTATATACCTCATACATAGATTCTTATTCACTGATTGGTCAAAACTATATCACATGACACGGCGCATCTCGATCTATCATTGCGTCAGAGGGTTTTGGCGTTCTATCAGTTGACCTTAGATATAGGGATTTCACTTGGGAGTGATATTTTCCACCATCATCTTCATGAGCAGTCAATATTTGTATGTTATCTTTCGGGGATGGGTAATTCCAAGCGTTAGGGAATGACATTCACACAGTATATTAAAGTTTGAAAGAAGAATATTGTAATGAAAATTAGAACTGCAATAGATCAATAATATGAAATAATTTCACAACTGTGGAGTTTCATGTCAACATTCATCAAATAATTATATGAAATGTTTGATATTATATTGCTTTTAAAAAAAAGGACATGACATTTCAACCAGAATAAAACATTACTGAAACTCTATGAACTTTAAATATGTATCTGGTTTTCAAGACTGCATGGCATTCTGTAGTATGTTTATAGCTTTGATATGTCACCATGTTCCTGGAAATTTGTCTGATGTTTGAAATATGATGCAAAATATGAAAGGAAACAGTGTTACGGAATGACTTTTGAAAGTCATGGGCAAAAGTGTATAAAATTTTAGTAAAAACGTAGTTTGAAACAAAGATTGAGCACACGATTTGATAATTTTTGACGACCTAACATATCTGTGCTTAAAAAAGCCCTGTTAGTGCTTATTAATATATTATGATTTATGCAAGTTTTATTCTTAAATTTCTTAAATTCGTATTTTTGTTAACAATAAATTTGTTTTAATCTGAAGAGTATTTAGCTGTATAAAATGCTTCTGGCAAGCTAAAAGACATTCGGATAGATTTAATCATTACATTCCATTACATACTGCATGTATTTCATTGTTTTATGAACTTCTTATGTAATCTATTGTGTTTCAATATTCATAAATTTCATCACATGACTTTTTTTTTTTTAATTTGATTCTATCATCTAGATCAATATTTAGATACAGGACCATTAAAGCTATAGAGGAAAAATACATCTCTTTAACAAATGGAATAAGAAAACATCATTTTCCCATTTGTAAAATCATTAAATATGAGATAATTCTTATACTGGAAAGTGAGCTCATCATCTCTACTTTAGTTCACAATCGTCTGATATATTGAGCTGAACTAATGTATAGGTTTGCGCCTATTATAAAATCGATTTATACAAACTGAATTTTATGTTACGGAATGACAAAATTAATTATATCGTAATTCATATTTTTAAAATTTCTTCACACTATAAAAGCACATACATTTTGTAGGTATTAGGTATCTTGTATGTCCTGTTTTGCTTGTGTGTCCTGTTTTGCACGGGTACATTTTGAAAATCCCTTACTTCAGACAACGGTAAAGGATCATGGCTATCAAGGTATTAGTTTGGAATAGGGCGATTCTTCATACATTAAACTATACAATATTTAATTCTCAAATCACGTTACTAAAAGAAGATGATTTCTTTTTAATGTAATTGTTCCTGGCCTTGGTCTTGTGATTGCTTCATTACCTACGCTTATCAGGCCTATAAAGGCCATTAATGCATGTGGCAGTAATTTGACTCAATGTTTACATTAGCAATTTTATTCTGCATTCACTTTTTGTGTGTGATGTTACTCTCACATACAGCACGAAAGAAGGGTCATTGATGCAGTCCTGAGTGATGCCTCCAGTGTACTAATAGTCAGAAAAGGCTTTAGCGCAGTTACTGACGCAATCCCAATTGCGTCTCCTGTGCAACGGGCATTAAAAAATTCACACGTCCCTCTCAATTAAACCCATGGTATCTTCAAATCACAAGTAGAGCATTTTTTTCCTAACATTTCTCATTTTATACCCATATTTTGTACTATGAGAGTCAAATTTTACATAATTTCACAAGCAGTATGTTCAATGAAGATCAGAACTTATAAACAGGAAAATAATGAAAGTACAAAATCAATGTGGTGCACTGTAATCGAGCGCGTCTATCGGTATAAGACGCATTTATTTCAGTTATACATTAATTTTTTACTGTGCATGATTACATTATTCTGTCGTGATGGTATTGGTTTTATCGGATCAAAATATAATAGTCTGCATTTTAGAATCTTAAATTCTAATCATACTGTTAGTTTATAACCTATAAGTAGGAGAGTAAGGCAAGCTGCCATTCCACTATATATAATTTCATTGAAACAGATAATAGGGGAGCACTTCATCTGTCGTGTTAATCTTGAGTTTGACATAAAATCAATTTAGCGCTTCTAGAATCTTAAATTTCAACCATAGTCTATCTGGGAATAGACTTTTAATAATGGAGGAATATAAACTCTCACTTTTTTTCATTCTTGCTTAATCCCTATATTTGCTTAATTGAGATGAATTTTTTTTTTTTAAAGTCATAAGCATTATCATACCTTACTTTAAAGAATTTAATAGTTGGAGCAATTTCACGGTCCATTTATTATTATTTGCTTCATCTTGAACGTTAATTTTTGGTAGATCAAAGAGTAGAATCTTATAGAGAACACTGCTCCCCATTCTTTGGGTCATTAACTGAGCCACTGATGTACACCTGTTGTGGAAAATTGAAAGTAAAATCGAAAAAAAAATGAAAGTACAAAAATAGAATTGTAAATTTCTACTTCACAATTTGTACCCAAATAGATTCAACTGCACATTACAATGTAACTTGAACAGAAGTAATAAGTTACAATCAATTTAAATGTATATACTTTTTAAAAAAAACAGAGAGAGACATGTATTCTACGAAGTCTTGAAATTCGATATTGGACATGTTGGAGTACAAAAGTAAAATGGAATACAATTTTACAAAAATGATTATGGAAAGGTTTTCTGAAACAGGCAAATCTTAGAAGACTTTTGTTAAGGATGCATGTATGTGTATATATATATATATATATATATATATATATATATATATATATATAATGTGTGAGAAATTTGTTCTAATACTATAGCATTGGCAACTCTCGTGGGTTACAGGGTAAATTTACATAATGTGAGAAATCAATTGAATTGAACGAGAGAAATAATTTGCGTAGCTAAATTCATTGTTCCTCCTTACTATCTTCCTTTTTGTGGAAATTTCCACAAAAAGGAAGATAGTAAGGAGGAACAATGAATTTAGCTACGCAAATTATTTCTCTCATTCAATTCAATTGATTTCTCACATTATATATATATATATATATATATATATATATATATATATATATATATATATATATATATATATATACATGTATAGGTGAAAAGGGCCTCTCTACGTTTTATAGATATGGTTTTCCATGTTCAGCTCAGAGACGAACCAAAACGATTTTTTTTTCAACAAATATGTTTAATCATATCATTTATTGAAAGCCTAAATTTATCAAAACATTCTAAAATTGTATTTTCTTTTTATCGTTTCCGGTTCTCGCTATTAATACTATTAAATTGTTCAATTTGATTTATAGGATTAATGGCAAACTTGTACACACATGACATAAAGATTACACATGTATATTTATTTTATGCCATCAATGTTCATGATGTGTTTGCTTTATGAATATTATGTATTGTTTATATTTAACGAGCTTTTATATAAATTATGTATGATGGTAGAATCTAAAGATTTTATATGTGAAATAAATATTGCATTGAAATCAATCGAATTAAATTGAAAATAGTGTTTTGGTAGAAATCAAACCAAATGCCCCGACATGTAATTGCACATTGTCACACAATGGACATTATGCACGTTTGGATAAGAATACTTACGTAGTGGTGGTGTTCTTGCAGCTTGCTGTAAAGAGCATCACCTGGGCATGAGGTAGATACAGCCTGGCGATGCCCAAATAGGGTGTAGCCTGGAATTAAGGAATCCCTAAAACAGAAATGGTATTATACCATGTTTTGTGCTAGGGGCGTCTCGGAAAATATACATGTATTGTGGTATCAAATCGATTTTGTAAATTACTCTGTGATTTAAAATTGGTGACAATTGTTGAAAGGATTATCCCTCAAAAAACATATCGTGCTGATTTTCTACCCTAAAAGTAATGCAAAGTAAAAGAGAAAAAGGAGTAGATTGTATTACAGTATATTGTAATTTCAATTGGATATTCTTGTGCGAATGTGCACCTTTGTTGTGTATGCAATTTATAATGAATATGCATCTTAAACTTACGTTGTTTCCAACCACTAGAATCAATTGGGGCAGAAAACATTATGCTACAGTTATTTAGTTAACTTTTCTTCTCCTGGCGTTCCAGCGGTTGCATTATCTTTATCCTTATTTTACGCAAGGGAAATTTGTAATTCTAAATTGAAATGAATATCGGTTAATACGAAGAATACTAAAATGAATTTAAAATGAATTAAAATTTATAATAAATTACGTGAAAATGCGAGTTTTTTTTTCCTAACCAGGAAAGACCGTGAAAAGGGGAAATATTTCACTTGTTATTTGTTTTCTGATTTACATTTTTACTGTAAATAGGTTTATATTCAACAGGATTTTGGATAGAGAATAGTATATCCTGTGGTCGTTAAGCAGACTTGGTTTGTGGAAGATATGGCATCTGCGAATTGAACCTAATAAACGAATTTTCCAGTTTTTTTTAATATTATTATTATCATGTTTGTGGGTAGACATCCAAAATCAAAATCATGTTTAGCAGTAGCGTAGCGGGGATCCAGACACTTAGGTGGATCCGGGATGGAGGGGGAAGCTCGATGGATAAAAATAAAATTAACAAGGCCTTTTATTAGAGCATGGACCTACTAGGTCCATGATTAGAGGGAGGGTGAGGGAGCCGGGAGGGTCGTATCTTCCTCCTCTCCTCTCTCTCTCTCTCTCTCTCTCTCTCTCTCTCTTCTTCTTCTTCTTCTTCTTTTTTTCGCCGCTCTACTGGGGACACGTACCCCCATGCCCTCGGTAACTACGCCACTGGTGTGGAGTGTGTAAAAGATAATTACCTGCTCAGTGCACAGTCGAGAAATTGATAAAGAACATTCATCATGAGTGAACTCGGCTCGCTGGAAGTAAATGTACCGATCATTGAGATACCTATTTGTATTGGAGGAAAGCGATATATAAAAATAGCTGAAAGTTGAGAAACTTAGTATTTTCATACGTGAGCCTTATTTTTCTCACCCCCCCCCCCTTCTCTCTCTCTCTCTCTCTCTCTTTCTCTCTCCCTCTCTCTCTTCCAGTTAGTGTTACTGCTACCTACAAAATTCTTTAAAGAAAACAACCTTTCTGTGGTTTATCATTCACTGATGTCATTATGTCGCTGCCTTTCCCAGAAAAAGTGCATTAATAAGAACTACGAAAAGCACTGTAAGCATATTTATGATTAGTAGGTCTTAATAAATAAAGGCACATCCTTTATTCCCCTTTCTATCGAACAATTTTTATTCGATATTCGGTGTCCGAAATTTCGAAACAATGTATTGTTGTTTTTTAATAATACTTATTATACTCTGAATATTTTATACCCCCAAAAGGAAGAAATAACTAACAAAATGAATAAATAGATAAATAACGAATATAAGAAAAAGTATGTTAAGTTTACTATAATTTTTCTTAAGTTTCACCAGTTCATTAATTAGTTTCCCCAATATTTCTGCTTTCACTTCAAGCAAACTTTCAATGCTCATAATGAAGGGCTACAGTTTGGAGCTAATAGCTTCATGGTAACAGTTATTGTAGAGGCTTCTTTGTAAATCACTTTATTCCGATAGTTAGCATGGTTAGTGTTTAGTCTTACCAAGGGAATATGAGTTGTATTTCTTAGGAAATTACGACTGAAACCGTTAGTCCTACCTAGGGAATATGAGTTATAGCTCGATGCGTGTGCTCCCCTATAGTTCCATCCACGTCCCTCGTATACGTTGCCATCACCACCGATAAGGAAGTTATAACCGATGTCATTCCAGCCGTTACTGTCCATGTGATAGTTCTATCGTCGAGAGAAAGCAAGACAACCATTCCTTTAGATTGCTTGTGTGTGGACTAATCGCTTTTGAATAATCAAGTTAGCTCGGGTAAAAGCCCAATCGAAATCACGCCTCGTGTACAATTCGGGATAAAAAGCCGGGATCACACGAGGTTTGGGTTCACTAGCGTCGATTACTATTATTATAAAATTCAATAGAATTCATGCTGCATATTCTTTCTTTTTTGTAATCCACAATGCTATGAATTATATATGATATATGAGCTAAAGTCAAAGAGCCCACTTCTGTGCAAGAGCTCTGTCGTTCATGAATAAGAACGATTTAATTGAGAATCAGCATGAAAGTCTCTAAACTGGCAACGCAGAATGCACGTTATAATTACAAATTGACCATATTTTGTTGCACTTTGTAATTTTCATTAATATTGGTTCATTTTATATACATTTTGGTTTGTCTTAACTATGCAAGAGTGAAAGGTAAGAATAATTCTTATTTGAGGAGGCATTGCTGATTCATTTAGACCCTTAATTCTTAACTCATTCTGAACTTATTATAATGCACCTGGATTCCGCGAACTTGCGACATGCAAGACGCCTCGGTAGAACAGGAGGAGCCGTCAGTATGATGTACCACAGCATAAGGGGCTGGTGTACTCAGCCAGGAAGTACTCGTTGGTGATCGAGCCCCCCATTCAGAGCGAGAGATGATTGGAGGGCAAGAATACTCTGTAAATATGGTAAGCCATCGGGGTCTACCTACGTCTACTAGTACGCGTACCCAGTAGACGTCACGTAAAACCAAACGATACGTCACGTCTACTCGTTACGTGACGTGTACCCAATTTCGTGTACTCTGTCGTGACCTTACGTCACGTCACGTCTGTTCAATTACGTGTGCTTTGTTCAATACGTCACGTCTACTTTGAAATGGTCTAATTCAAGGCTTTTTTTTTTTTTTTTTTTTTTTTTTTTTTTAATGAGACCGCTTCTATTCTCTACATAACTAGGGATGTGGGATATGACTATGAGAGTTTGGGAAATCAAATCCCGATTATCAGGATTCCCCTCTTTGTTATGAAAATGGATGGCTCTATGATGATCAAGTTCAGGGGTCGCTGAACCGGGGGGGGGGGGGCTGATCTGGCTAGGGAGTGCAGGCTTCCCTTCCACACACATACACGCACACACACACACTCCCCTTTGCTTATATTAATAATAACATATTATGCTCTTACTCATGCTCAACCTTCTGCCCCCACTTTTCAAACGCTCTGTGGCCCGTGAACTAATAATTGTTATGTCTTTCCACGTATACCAACGTCGTTTTCAGGCCTAGCCAACTTGATATTAGGTGTGCCCTATTTCATGAGCCTTTTTTTCCAAGACATGTATACTACCGTTTGTGGTCTATTATCTTCACTTTTGCATAAACTGAAAATGAGGGAAAGGTAACCGTTTCCTTTGTTTTCATAATAGAAGATCGGACAGGCAATCATTAAAAAAAGAAGAAAATGAAAAAAGAAAATTACATTTTGTACTTATTTTGTACTTGCATGATAGCCCTCCTGCCCTCGAGTTTGGGGGCAAAAAACTTTCAAGAAAAACAGAAAAGAAAAATTACACGTAATAATAATTTTCCATTACAACGGTGTATATATAGGCTTAATAAGCTTATTAGTGCTCTAAAATGCAAACTTTCATCATTTAAAACCAAAATTTTCTCACACGGTCACCATCCTCCCTCGTGTATTGATACACACAATGTAGCAGATGCTTGCTTCCATTTATCGGGGAAGTATTTTTGCCCCCACTCCACGACAATCAAATTTACCATTGCGATCAGTTTTCTAGTACTCTAAAAGGTGAGGCTTCATCATTCTAACCCCCCCCCCCTATTTTTTATTTATTTATTTTTTTTTTACTTCCGGCGCTACGCTCCAGGTGCCCCGGAAGGGTCCTAGCTTATTTTATTTATTTATTTATTATATTTATTTTTCTTTGGGGGTGGGGCAAACACTCTGAAGGCCCACCTCAAAAGCTTACTACTTGCTCACAACCCAACCCCTACCCCCGCCCCCCCCCCCCGAAGAAGCCCATTCCCCTATTTTTTCATACATATATATTTCATGTTATTTTGAAAGTGGAAGATTTAGAAATTTTATCCCTCCAAAATTGCAAAACGTGAAGCACGCTTATCATCCCTTGTTTTGCGTGGGGACACTCGTTTTTCCATAGGCTCGTTTTTAGGGGGCTGAAGCCCTCCATGTTTACACACTAGAGATTCGTTTCATTATGCTTATTAATACCGTGGAATTCCAATAAAACTCTGAATCCCCCCTCCATTTAAAAAAAATCATGCATTATATTTTCCACTTATAGAAACATCATTTACAGTGTTAACAAACTTGAAATTAGAGCGCCCTTAGAAAGGTTTATTGCAGGACTATATTTCTGAAAGCATGTCTGTTTCTGGTTTTATATATGTTCATTGTTTTACTTGGTTTCGATAAGGGAATAAATAACACGTAATCACAAGAAAGAAAAAAAAAAATCACATTTTGTATGTGCATTGGTACGTCGGTGCAGCCCTGTATTTTCCCCTCTGCCACTTTTTGTATCGTCCTATTAAAATATTCTCTTCGTCTATTGTTTTCCTTGTTCATTTATTCCCTTGCCGTCTTCTTCTGATTTCTCTTGCTTTGTTCATGTAAGGAAACGGACGTGTGACTCGAACAGTGTGGTCGGGGTAATCAGAAGGACCCTTTCGATGGACAATCAAAATTGAGCTGGATTAGCGGGGGGGGGGGGGGGAGAATAACTGGATGAAACCTAGAGGAAAAAGTTCAGCAAAACTCCCGCTATCATGAATGGCCATGCACTGTCAGACATTTTAAATTGCGGCAGATGCGCGGATGCCCGCCAGACGCCCCCACCCCCTCCCTCATTGAGCGAGGTAGGCCTAGGTTGGAAAGGTATCATACCCAATGCACTCAAGCAGAATAATATGCCACACGTCATCTTAAATGGTTGCTTGTACCCCCCCCCCAAAAAAAAAGGGGGGGGTGAATGGAGGAGGGCAGAATTGAATGGATCAGTAGGAGAACCTCAATATTTAAAAAAGTCAGGGGATAAATATCAAGCATGATTCCACGTATTACAAGTGACATCTGGATGACATTGTTGGGCTACAACAGTGATAAGACCCCATGGCTTACCCCCCCCCCCCCCCCCCCCTTCTCGATAAGAATGATAATAATGATCGGCAGGGAAGGGCTGCCTGGTGAATTCCAGTCGTAAATGTTCATAATTGCAAGACAATAAATGGAAAGGGGTAGGAAAAATAACGAAATGAAATAGGATGAAAATACGCGGCAGAACTCCCTCTATCGTGCCCACTGTAAGACATTAAATTTGAAATGGTGGGGGATGTCCGTCAGACGCCTCCGAATAAATGACCTAATCCCATTTACTGAGATACGTCAGCTGGAGAGGTATCAGGATGGGATAGAAAGTATTCAAAAGAAATTTACATAATGTATGATGTTCGTATGTTGTATGTCATATGAAGTGGGTTCTTAAGAATATTTATATAATATTGAATGGCCTTGAGTGGGATACAATGATATATCGCACGAGCTATGAGCATATTTCACGAGTCGGCACGACGAGTGAAATATTTCAAAGCGAGTACGATATATCCTTGTGTCCCACGAAAGAAAAGCATTCAATATTATTATTATTAATTGTATGATACCTAGTTCCTCAATTTTCACCATTACATGTCCTTATGTTTTTGTATGGACTTCGACATAAAACACAGGGAGAAAATCATTTTTGTCCTTACCCCAAGCATCTTGCAAGAGCTGCGCGCATATATCCATTGTCTTAACCTTTGCGTATTTAAGCGCGTATTCACTTTTTTACGCGTCACGCGCACCCCAAACCATGAGATATGGAGATATATTGCACGGTCATCCGGGTACTTTTACACAAACCATGAGATATTGTTTTAAAATTGCACGGTCATCCGGGTACTCATGCGCAAACCATGAGATACGCCAATTTTTCTGGTCGCCTGAAAACCCTTCATACAAATAATAATATATTATACTGCCCCTGCACAAAAAAGAAGAGAGAAAAAAAGCAAGTATTAGCTGTATTAGCAAGAGCAGTAATAAATTTATATCAAGAAAAGCCTTGATCAGGGGCGGCGCGCCCGCGGGGGGAGGCAGGGGGCACAATGCCCCCAGTTTTTCAAGTACCCCAAAAGTGCCCTTTTTATTTCTGAAAAATGCCCCCTTTCCCTCCGATAAGTGCCCATTTTACTTCTAGATGTGCCCCTTTTCCTTTCTAATAAGTGCCTTTCCCCTTCCGATAAGCGCCCCTTTTTGGCCTTCTGAAAAGTGCCCCTTTTCAAATCTGATAACTGCTACCTTATCTCTCTGATAACTATCCTTTTCTCCTTCTGATAAGTGCCCCTTTTCGAATCTAAATATTGCCCCGTATTCTCTTTTTTTTTTCGGGGGTGGGGGGACAAATAGAGCCATATCTAGCTACAAAGAATCGGTGCGGCTTTCAAGTACCCATATTACTACAACATTTCTCATTCCGCTCGCTCGAATGTGCCAATAATTTACACCAAGTAAGTGCAGTATTTTCTGAAAATGTCCCCATAACTCGCTCGCTACGCTCGCTAGCTCTATATATAATGAAATCAAGCAGATCGCAGAAAGTATGTATATCGGTGTAATCCTAAAGAAAACGACAGGGTTAATGTACAAATTAAAAGATCATTCGACATTCCCCAATTAGATTTGCTGCTGTCATTTTCATTGTACATGTATATTGCTGTAATTAATGTATAACTCAAGGACTCCAGCAATAGAAAAAAAGTCCGACAATTTTTTGCTCGCTCGCTTAGCTTTCTCGCACATGAATCGTTAGACCATTACACACAACTGCGTATCAGGAAAGCTGAAGTAGTGACCAAAAAGGAAGGTGATGCTTGATAATAACTATACTAATTAGACTGTAGGGTTATACCAGTGTCACAAAATGGTCCTTTTTTCGCTTTATGTTCACCCTTTGTAGGTGCCTCCTTTCCCCGAATAAATGCCCTTTTTTGCTGCCCCCCACCCCCACTTTGAAAGACGCTCAGCCGCCCCTGGCCTTGATACTATGACCCCACATATTAAAAAGAGCCACTGGCTGGCATCAAGTCTTGGGTTGTGCCTAGCCTACGAGTCGCCCCCGTGCTACATCCTACCCCGCCCACCTCCAAGTGAGCTGAACCGGTGAATTCAGTTGATAGATACACTCAGCAAGACATTTCAAGTCGTAGGTGGAAAGAAAATGACGGAGTGAGACCAAGTTACGGGGAAATGTCTGCCCAACGCCCATGAATATGAATTGCACAAAAAGTAGCTAGATTAACCAGAAACGTAATAGTGGAGCAGCATATCGTAATAGTCCGAAAATGGGGGGGGGGGGGGGGGGGGGAGGGGCCTTTCGCGGGCGCAGCATACTCCATATAGGCATCCAGTGACTATTCATTATACACGGATTCTAGCATTACCGGTATGTACAACCTGACTTCCTCTAATACTGCACTTTTCTTACTGATCCAGTCAATTCCCCCGTCCTATTTTTTTTTTTGGGGGGGGGACGGTGGGGGGTGGGCATTCTATGGCGTTTGATAGGCACTTAACTTGTGGTATAGGAATGTCATAAAAAGTGCTTATCTAGGGAATTATGGTGCCCGGGACAAACTATAAAACTGCCCCGCCCCTCCCTGATTAAAAAACAAAACAAAACTGATATTAACCTCAAACACTGAATGTACCTGATAAGGTCGCTCCCATGTCCTTTACAACATGAACATGCCGGGGGGGGGGGCATAACCTTTACCAGAAGACACGGGAGCCCGTCCGAAGGTACTTGTTTTTTATGCCGTTATGGGATAGAGGGGTCTGGCTACATGCACAGAGGAACGTTAATTCTTGGCCAAACCTGCGCACTCTTTGTCAGAAAATCGTGGATGAAAGGGCCACTCTATGAAATGTCGAAAGGAGTTTTCCTCACCAACCAGCCTAATTTGAAATATATAAAATAAATTACGAAGGGCGCAGGAGCGTCACCAGAGCGGGCAGTGACTTCTCATTTTCCTTAAATCTCTCTCTCTGCAAATTCAGAAGATTGAAAATACAAAAGCTCCCTACAGTGCGAAGGGAGTTCGATATCTTATTTAAAGGGGTAAAGGGTAAGGGCAAGTTGCCCCCTTGAAAATTCTAGAAATAATAGGAACTTTCAGTAAAGTGAGGAAATTAAATCGTTATAGTGAATAATCATCCAGTTAGTCTTTTAAAAGTTTGAATAAGCTATAGTTATGCAGGGGCCGCGAAGCATTTTTGAAAGTGGGGGGGGGGGGCTGATTTGATTTCACTTGAATAATGACAATCTCGCACCTTTTTTCGGGGAATTTATGAAACGTGTCTACTCAAACAAGTGCGTGTGGGGGGGGGGGGGGCTGCAGCCCCCAGCCCCCCCCCCCCCCCGGTTCCGTGGGCCATGTTATGGAATACACTCCTCCAACACAACTCGCCACTCCTCAAAACTATAAATTTTCAGGGTTGGAGGAGAACCCCCTTCCACATCCACACCTAGGTGTATATGCAGTTTCCTACTATCAGTTTTCTTTCCAAACTAGTAAAATAAGTGCATCGTTTACCTCTCTTGGGTAATAATAATAAATGACATTGTAAAGCGCAATGAAGTATTCACGGAATACGCTATATAATTGTAACATTTTATTATTATTATTATTATTATTATTATTATTTATTATTATTATTATCATTATATTATTATTATTATTATTATCATCATCATCATCATCATCATCATCATCATCATTATTATTATTATTATTATTATTATAATTATTATTATTATAATTAGTATTATTATTTCTAAGCTCAAAAATTTCGTGGGAGGTGAGAGATGAATCTAAGACAAGGACAATTACCCCCGCCGGAAAGTTACCCCCGAGCACAATTAGCCCTCGGTATCACAACGACAGCCTCCCTCCTCTCCCCCCCCCCCCCCCCCCCCCTCCCCAGGGGCAGGGGCACAATACCCCCACATTTTCAAGTAGATTCAGCCTATTTTTGTCTGATAAGTGACGGTTTTGTTCATAAGTACCCTCCCCCTTTCCCCTTCTTATAAATGCCCCTTATCACTTCCAGTGAGCTATGCCCACTTCCTCTTTTTAATAATGCCCCCATCCTGCCACTATGCAATTTTAAAATCCCAGTGCCTTCACTGAACACTGAATTTCAAACTGAAAAGTGAAAATTCAGATACATTTATACATTTTTCTTTCTTACATTGTTTTAATAATGTTAAAGGAATGGGGAAAATTGAAATAACAGACCAATAAAAGTTTGAGTAAAATCTGATAAGAAATGAGAATGTTATTAATTTTTTAAAGTTGTAATGAATCAAACACAACTTGGCAACCGACTCCGTGACGTATCTTGTAAGGGCCCATCCCATTTGCCTGCAGTACTAAAAAATTATATTTTCTGCTTTTATTTAAATCAGCTAAATACCAGGGTGAAATTCCCCTTTCATGTAACTATTTATTAGACTGCTTCATTGAGAAAATGATCTCTCTTAATTTATAATAGGCATACAATTGTTTGCGTGTGTTCTTGTTCCATCCCAGCAACAGTCACACCCCCCCCCCCCCGCCCCCTCCCTATATAGCGTACGAACATTCAGTCTTTAAAAAAATAATTGTTTTAATGAATACATTGAATTTATCAACAGTCTTTTCACTAACGCCTTTCCGACTAGAATATTCATTAGGCCTGTGTGACATTGACAGCCGATACACCCCCCCCCCCCCCCCCCCCCGGCCTTATTATAGGCTCTATGACGAAATTTAGTGGAATCTAGCTCTGCCTCCACATGGATTACAAATCTTCTATGATTTTTCAAAGTTCAAGTATATAATGCCAAGGAGTGTAACAACCGATGAAGAAGATTTTTTTCTTTAATTGTTAAGAAAACAAACCGTTTGTTTTATCATTTACTCATCATTATTTTACACTACATTTTCTTCTTCTTCTTTCTCCTTCTTCTTCTTCTTCTTCTTCTTCTTTTTTCTTTGGGGGGGGGGGGGGAGGGGGTTCACAGTTTTTCGCCGGGGAGGGGGGAGGAGGACGAGGATGTCTCGTTACATTTATTATAGCAGATAACTCCTTGGTTATAGCATGGGAATGTATTAATGTAACTAGGATTCCCTGGTTAATCCTTGGGTAAACAGGCGGCCTTCCAGTGGTCATGACAACGAGTCCACAGAGGTCATGACCCTTAATTGCACAACAGATGGAGAGATAAGAGCGTGAATAGTGTCCATGCAGTAGAAGTTTGTATACTTTGTATGCAGCTATATAGTAAACATGAGCTGTACATGTGGGGAGTTCTCCTAATCTAAATCATCAACTTGTTTCTCTTTCCTCCGCTCATTACATGGTATTTATGAATAAACTTTATACATTAATTTTATTATGACAAATTTTTATGATGACAATAAAACAATATTATTAATAATAATAATAATAATAATAATAATAACAATAATAATAATAATATAATAATAATAATAATAATAATAATGATAATAATAATAATGATGATGATAATTATGATAGTAACAATCATAATAATAAAATAAAAATGAGTAGTAGTAGTAGTAGTAGTAGTAGTAGTAGTAGTAGAAATGACAATAATAAACCAACTCCGCACGGTTTATACTTTACTTTGATTTTTGTTAGTTTGCTAAAAAGAGTGTAGGCCTACTACTACTACTACGTCTCTAAAAAATTATAGGACGACTTAATAATCAGCCACCAACAGAAATATATTAAACACCCTGAGCCCCTGCCAAGCCCTATACTTCCCTTATTGAACAATATTATTAACGTACATGGTTTGCTTTATTGACAAAAAAAAAAAAAAAAAAAAAAAAAAAAAAAAAAAAAATCCTGGAAATAGACTAACTCTTAGCTGACGTCACGTAACGACCAGAGCACACGTAATTGTATAGACGTCACGAAATGACTAGTCAAAGTACACGTTACCTAAATGACAAAGCACACGTTACATTAACTGACGCTTCTGAACCCTTTGGCCACCTATGGCCGGAGGGGTCAGTAACGTCTGTAAAAGTAAAGTACACGTACCCTTAAACACACGTGACGTGATGACCAAAAACAGTAAGCGTACTGAATACTGGCTTCTGATTTGGTCAATATAGGTACGTGTATCGAAAATCAAGTACGCGTGTGAGTAGACGTAAGTAGACCCCGATGGCTTGCCATATGTAAACATATAAAAACAAACACGGCAATAATGCTGACTACGTTCATTGGCGGATCCAGGATTCTTTGACCTTACACCCTTCCCCCCTCCCACCGCACGTTCACGACATAATATGTTGATGATCGTCCAAAATTGTGGATTTTAATTTAATTTGATTTGATTATCTGACAATAGAAGAAAACCAATAGGTTATCATATTTATCGAGGCATTATCATCTCTAAAATTTCAGACAAGCAACACACAAAAATGTCTCAAATTAGCCAGAGGTTACAGGGCGTACTAGCTGATGTATGAGTACAAATAAGTACTTTAGCTATCATTATGATATTTAAAATGTTACTTATAATACATTATAATACAACATATCTAAACTATTTAAATGTAAGCAAATATGAAAAATCGCCTTAAAATATGAAATAAAACTTATGAAGTAAATTTTAGCATGTAAACTTGGTAAGGAATAACACGGCTTTGAATACACGTCTACTTCATGGTTCTGGTTTTCTTTCGTAAGCACCTAAATACCGTAGTCATTATTATTACACAGTAGGCCTATATACCATTGGCGTAGACAGGTCCTCATAAGTGGGGGGTATAAGTTCCCTCAAGGGCAATATATGTATAATGTATGAGAAATTTGTTCTAATATTATAGCATCGGCAACTCTCGTGGGTAAATTTACATAATGTGAGGAATTTACTGAACTGAATGAGAGAAATAGTTTGCGTAGCTAAATTCATTGTTCCTCCTTACTGACTTCCTTTTTTGTGGAAATAACTGCAGGGTTTGCAAAAACTGTCTCCGCCGGGAGTCGAACCCGGGTCTTTGGCACTGTACGGCAAACGCCTTAACCACTAGACCACGGAGGCGGGTTGAGTGGTTAATTTATTCATTTTTCTTTGAGGGACAGGGGAGTATTGAACAATGAAAAGCCGCATGCCTAGCTAGATCCATGGCGGATTCATGTATTAGAATTAATTATTTACAATGTGTGAGAAATTTGTGCTAATACTATAGCATCGGCAACTCTCGTGGGTAAATTTACATAATGTGAGGAATCAATTGAATTGAATGAGAGAAATAATTTGCGTAGCTAAATACCACTCAACACGCCTCCGTGGTCTAGTGGTTAAGGCGTTTGCCGTACAGTGCCAAAGACCCGGCTTCGACTCCCGGCGGAGATAGTTTTTGCAAACCCTGCAGTTATTTCCACAAAAAAGAAAGTCAGTAAGGAGGAACAATAAATTTAGCTACGCAAATTATTTCTCTCATTCAATTCAATTGATTCCTCACAATATATATAATATATAATATATATATATATATATATAATATATATATATATATACATACATGCTTACACCACACACACACACACACACACATAAGTATGTATATATATAGACACACACACCCTCACCCTACATCATATATATATATATATATGATGTAGGGTGAGGGTGTGTAAACATGTATATGGTTTTTCTCGAAGACACAACTTTAGCATCATCCTTTGCAGTTTTCTAGTATGATTTGAATATTGAATAGCGAGAGAAGCGAGCGAGCAAACAATATTCAGAATTTGTGAGATAGCAAATACATTGTAATAAAAAAAAAATTGGGGAAACACAATTCTGATGGGGTTTCATTTGCAAAACTTTCACAATGAAAATTTATTTAATAAGCTATAATTAATACGAGCGAGTTTAGTGAGCGAGCATTTGGGAATATTGGCTCTAAGTCACTTTAAATTAGGGGCACATGTTATGGAAAAGGGAAACGTGGTACTTATCGTGGGGAAAAGGACACTTATTAGAAAAATAAATGAATGTGTAGAAAAGGTAGAAAAGGCAGTTATCAGAGGTGAAAAGGGGCACTAATCAAACCTGAAAAGGGGCACTTATAAGAACAGAGAAATGTTCTTATAAAGTAGAAAAATTAAATCAGTGCCTATATATTACAAAGGGGAAAAAATGACTTGTTACATCAAAAGGGATAAAAGGGATAAATGCTCTTGTTGAAATAGGAGCATTTATCAAAGGTAAGGTGAGGGAAGAGGTGTATTATCAAAATGGGCACTCATAAGAATATAGAACGGGAACTTATTCGAAAGAAAAATGGGGGTACTTATCTGAAGTTAAAGGGGAAAGTAGGGGCACTGTGCCTACATGCAACCCTCGGAGCGGTGCTTCTGACCGGGTCTACATGTTATGATTGTCATTTTATCATTCTTCTATGAATAGTTGGGTGATGATGACACAGGTCATCATCCTCGATAAATATCAGGGGTGATATATTCCCTCTTTCCCCACCACATTCGATTCCTAGGACCATGGTGACTTTATTTTCATTTCAATTTTGAAAATTGTTAGTATTACTAATAACATGAGTGTGGCAAAATTGCATTATGAAAGAAAGTTACCGACTGAACCCTCTAAATCGAGAATAATTACATGTACTTTTAATCTAAATAATTTTTCTGCATTATGGCTTTGAAAAAAAATCAAAAAATCACCTCAAAATATATTTTCGGATGGTAACACAGGCCATTCCCTCCCCCCCCCCCCCCACTTCATTTTTTTTTAATTATACCTCCATATCCCTCACAGATCACCACCCGTGTTGTATAATTTGAAGTAGATGGTTTTCACTTTCTAGTAGTGTAAAAATACATCGGGAAAAATCAGAAGCAACGACAGAATTGTAGATAAATATTAATAAATTCATATGAATATACTGTATTATTCATATGAATATACAGTATTGTACACAAATGAATAATATCTATATTGAAATAAATATATAAATTTGAATAATATTAATAGATATGATATATCAAATTATATTTATTTACAACATATGATAGAAATGTATATTTACCACCATTTTTGGGGGGTGAAACCTGGGGGGATGTTTGTACACACAATTCCCCCCCCCCCCCCCCGCTATCTACGCCCCTGCTATATACTATTATAATTTTTGGTTAAATATTTCGAACCTTTGAATGAAGAACTACTTACCATATTTTGGTTGCAATGCAACAGGATCCGCTGCGGATATGCTCATATCCTTTCGAAATAAGCAGATCAGGAAAGACTAATAGAACATATTATATAGACTTGAAAAAGAGCAAGGTCGAAGCTTAAAGTAGAACTCTATCGGATTTTAAGTATTTATTTAATACTTATTATTGCGTATATAGGTGAAGCTTATATTAAACAAAGTTATCCAAATTCAACGCATAGAAACATTTGAAATAATGATTGTTTACCAATTACAAAGTGGTAAATACAGTCCCGCTATAGCACCTGAAGAGTTCTTCGAACGCTCCTGAGATATGTGACGTCACGCCAGAGACCAATCCTGCCTAAGCAGACAATGTCCCGTAACATCTTACACATTTTCGGTGCCTGTTTTGTCTAAATGTCAATCTCTTGCCTCGCTCTAAACTTCGTGTATGGTACTATTTTGATGAAAAATACAGTGTTAAACAAAAAATAAAGGAATCAGTCGCTTGTAAACGAAATAAGACGACTTTGTGTTTTCAGCTGCATGCACCGCGGCATTTTCGGCGTTTCAAGAGGGAATGTATACCGCCCATGTTATTATTCGGCGGGCTTTTCAATTCGAAAGTGTGGTTTCTTTGATTGATCATTGATCCTTATCCTGTATATTTACAAACAAAAGGTTTTAGTTATCAGAATTGGTTTCACTCCCCTTTTAGAAAAGGTGTGAAATACGGTCATGTTTAAATACACCAAACTCCTTATAATTTGAGAAATAATTGCATTGCAATTACGTTCATTCGTTATAGGACGTCGTCTGCTTAGGCAGGATTGGTCACCAGTGTGACGTCATCAAAACATCGCTATATTTCTGGAGAATCGCTCGGATATCCCAGATGCTGAGAAGTGCTTTTATTTAAGTTATTTTTTAATCATCAATTGACGTAAAACGTATACAATCATGACAACTGCCATCTGTAAGCTTCTCAGTTTCTAGTGATACATTATTTGCCATATTTGTGATTTTCTTTGAATAGGCCCTTTAATGGTCAGGTTTTTTTATCAGTCTTTATATATATTGGCCTATTCTTGTAGAAACTGTCCAAAAACATTATTATATTGAGGACAGCATTAATCAATAATGATTAAAATAATCATGTAAAACCACATACAGTATGAAAACTTGTGGGAATAGCGTAATGCATTATCATTAGTATGCCGTAGCGTTCTAAAAATAAAATATATTCATTAGTAAAATCTAAAATCAAACAATGACAATGAAAGAGTGTGCATTTTTTTAAAAGTTTTTTAGATGGCAGTATACAATTTCTTCAAAAGCAGAAAAATACAAATATACATAGACAATCGAGTCACAACAAAGTAAAATAAATTCTTACCCCCTTTTCAACAAAGTTACCATCGCAACTGGAAGTAGAAATAGCCAGTAGGCTGGCGAACACAAGGTAAAGAGACCCCATGGCGGTAAATCGTGACACTGAAGCTAATAGTTCGCATTCGAACACAAACATGAACAGATTGAATACTGTCAGTGGTAACGTCTTCAAAAACTCCAGGTTTTAAGAGCACTGTTGCAAATTGTTAGATCAAAAGAAACAAAGTTTAAAAATAAGGTAACTGACCGAGTTTGGTACCTGATAAACCTGTTGCAGTGTGAGAGATGGTCCACCTGGCGTATAGAGCAAATAATTTACCTTCATTGCACTTTGCATTCAGAAGAAGATAGTAAAATGTTTACAGAAGTTTGTGTCATTCTTGAAAGAATTGTATATCGTTCCCAAATTACTATTCAACTCCTAAGACCTCGTTCAACAATCTTCGGTAATACAACTGCCATGATCTGGGTCTTTGTTGATATGCCTAATTTACACATGTAGATCAGTAGGATGGGCTAAGCAGTTAAACTCAAATCTCACAAAAGATTCATTGGAATACCTAATGCGGGATACTTGTTAGACAAATGCGGTATCAAAATCCTTTCAAGGCAATACGATCTATTTGCATTGTCATCCCTAGTAAATAAAATTCCGGCCAAAGGTGTGCGACTAGAACACAGACATTTTAGGGGGAATTTTATAGTGCTCGACTTGTGCTTAGAAATGAATATCTTAAAAACACAATTCTACCAAATATATTTCCAATGCTAAATCTGTTGTTACCAGATAGTCAAAATAAATTTGCTCGGAATCATCCTCATTCATCATAATGCTCATCTCATTATTTCACATAAAAAATATAGACCCACTCTTTAATAATTTATTAGATTCAATCTATCATTGTAATTTAAAAGTGAATATCATTCAAATGACAGTAATATGTATAGTGAACAAGTTTTCTTTTAAAGCAAATGCAACTCTAAACGATTATAGTTCATATACCTTTCCTATCAAGACGCCTAGCCGGGGGCGGTGGGGGCGGTCACCCCCCCCCCCCCCAAAACGCCAAAAAAAAAAAAAAAAAAAAAAAGCGAGAGCGAGAAAGCAGGGGGTAGTGAGAGGAAAAAGCCTAAAAAGGTGCTACGAGCCGTTATCTTCCTCCCAAAATTTGCTAAAGTTTTCGCGCTTCGCGAGGGAAGGGGGAAACCCCACCCCTGTTACATACAGTGCAGTATTGCGTCCAAATAATTCAGGGCGTCGAACTAACTTTCCGCCTAAAAAAAGTGCTACGAGCCATTATCTTTCTCTCAAATTTGCTAAAAACCTCAAAGTTTTCGCGCTTCGCGGGAGAGGGGGGGGGGAACTCCCCCCTCCCTGCACCCACCCCCGAGGGAGCACGTTTCGCATGCTCATGAGCAATTTCGCACGCTTCGCCTGCTCACAACCGCCCCACCCCCCCCCCCTCCCCTAAAATCAAATCCTGGCTACGAGGTTGTTCCTATCACATGTTTATGTTGGTTAACGGTTAAACAGAGCCGCCAGTGTTATCTCCGAGACATCCATCACACACGAAATATTTCCCCAGGTGGTCGCCTTCCCACAGTAATGTAGGTCAGATGATGATAATTCGATCATCAACCCAAAAATTATTTATTAATATTAATTTTCTTGAATTTATACGGACAGATCTTAAGAATACACATGTATGTGCTAAAGCGATCAACGGATCAAACAACTAACAAATCAATCAATCAATCAACCAAGTTGACTCAATCGACTCAAATAATCACTGGAAAAACCAACCTATGAATGAATGAATTAAGTAAGTAATTATTAGCTAATCAAGTAAGTGACAATTGATGAATTCACTCATTTATATGCATTCATTGATAACATGATCAATGCATTAATTAATTGGTTCATTAATTAATTTATATCTAGATTTACAAATAAATCAATTAGCCAACCAATTAAACAGCCTATTAATCCATCAAAAATCTACTCATAAGCTTAATCGACAGCTGCATTCAAATGAGGATATTATCCTTCCCGAAATAGAGAATGATGATATTAGGCATAATAATGATATCTGCCTATACTGTACATTATAGTGCTCACATCCACCAGGCAAGTTCTTTAAAGGAGCATGAAACCCTGGGGAACAATCAACTTCAATGAAAAGAGAGGATAAAGAGAAGCAATTTTTAAAAAAGTTCCATCAAAATCGGTTACGAAATGAAAAAGTTATAAAAGTTTGAAAAGTCTCGATTTACTTTCTATGGCGATCCTCAAGTTGGCAATGTTGCTTCAAAGTGACAGGTTTAGTAGTGCAACTCTCCATATGTTTTGTACACAAAGTTTCATATTTTCCCCATTATCTCTCAAGGTGCAGCTTGTCTCCTTCTTAGCTCAATATAGATCATGGGAAAATGTATTTAACACAACATATGGTGAGTTCACAAAAAGACAAACAGCATCTTTAGAGATAATGGAGAAAATATGAAATTTTGTGTACAAAACATATGGAAAGTTGTACTACTAAACCTGCCATTTTGAAGCAACATTGACAAATTGAGGATCGCCATAAAACATGTAAAAAGTAAATTGAGACTTTTCAAACTTTCATAACTTTCTCATTTCGTAACCGAATTTGATGGAACATTTTTTAAAATTGCTTCTCTCTATCCTCTCTTTTCATTAAAATGGATTTTTCCCCAGGGTTTCATTCTCCTTTAACGAATTCCAATATTACCCCCAGCTTTAA
Organism: Heliocidaris tuberculata; assembly: GCA_025618425.1. Lineage (NCBI taxonomy): Eukaryota > Metazoa > Echinodermata > Echinoidea > Camarodonta > Echinometridae > Heliocidaris > Heliocidaris tuberculata. Next base: position 13,539,894 of record CM046835.1, on the reverse strand, counting down.
TACAGCCTCTAGCAATAGGCTACCGCTGCTCGGAGGAGAGGTGCAGATTGTACATAAATAAAGGGCATTAGTGCCATTTTTCGAAAACACCAAGAGCCCCGACCTCTTTTTTGGGGGGGGTGTTTTTTTTTTTGTTTTTTTTTTTTTTTGTTGTTGTTGTTGGGGGGGTTTTTTTGCTGGCAGTGTCCATCGATTATTTCTTTAGTCATTAAACCATCAGTCAAATAAGGAATTTTTCCAATGACACGAAATGATATCAATTTAGGCTTAGTATCAAAAACAAAGAATAAGAAATTCACCTCATAAGAACCAATAAACATTCATTCTCATTTTATAATCAGTTATTTCACAAATATGATGAGTTCTCCTTCCTTAATCACCTCAAATGAAAGAAAACAATCACACTAAAATATATGAGCGAGTTAAAGAGAAATTTTTAATCATATAGTACTCACAATCGCGTAAGGATAATCAAAATTGTTCTGTTGCCTGTCTTACAGAAGACAGAAACATGAATATATTATATTCATCTAATATTCTATTCATCTAAATATTCAACCGATATTGATCGAAATGTATGTTTTATGAATTAATATTATTTTATTCTCCTATTCATTACAAATATTTAATCGGGGTAACAAGAATCATATATAGGTACAAGATCTGTTTTAAATCCTGGTCCTGAACAGATAAAAGGGTACTAAAATAGAAATAATGAGAATTAATCATGCTAACAATATGTTCAGATATAAATTAGCAGTAAAACCAATTTGTTCTTAAATTTCATTTCATTTCTGTTTCAAGGTGCATAATATTTTCCCATATATTGAAGCAATTTATCTCAATAATACTGATGTTTCAAAATATGAAAAAGTTTTCAGATGGAAGCAAAATTCTATACAAGCTAAATGGACACATATCATATTCGATAAGATTTGCCGTGCCTTAAGGTGAGATATAGTGTGCTTAAAAGACAAGTACAAAATGACCTTTCATACTATTTAAACATGTAATCATAATATTAGATGTTCTCTGTAGGTTTCCATGGTGAGTGAGTATTCACAACTGAAGGCTTTCGGTAACACCATGTGGGAGCCTCTGCGAAAAGGCTGTTGATATATTCTTTCGTGAAAAATAACCCACTTATGGGGCGTTTGAAGTTAATCTCCTGACGATGAACAGAACACACTGTTCGAAACGCGTCGAGACAGATATACTCCTTTACCGAAAGATTACCGTAGTTCGGAAACTCTCTTTCAGAACTACTCTACAGAGAAATATAAAAACCGTTCTTTTCAGAACTACTCTCTCCAAACTTCTGTGACCTGCTCAGAACTTTCCTGATCTCGATCACTCTTTCTTTCTTTTTCTTCTTTCCTCTTTCCATTTCACTTCATTTTTGCTGTATAAACACCGAAAACATAAACTCCAAATAGTCTTGTGTAAGTGTTTAATTTAATTTCATTCCATTTCCATCTTTTTCCTTTCCTTTCACTTCTCCAAAATTCCTCTAAACGCCCCATAAGTGGGGTTTTTCACGAAAAAATATATCAACAGCCTTTTCACAGAGGCTCCCACATGGTGTTACCGAAAGCCTTCAATTGTGAATAATAATATTGTTAGTACACACGCCCAGGGGCGTCGCTAGGGGGGGGGGGTGACACCCAAATTTGCTGACAAATTTTAGGGTGCGACACCCTAATCACCCCCCCCCCCCTCCCATAAGAGAAAATCGCAGATGTAGACATCTTGATTATACAGGTCCATTTTTCGCAAGGGGACGGGTTGACGCCTTTTGCCCGAATATCAACTTCTCAGTTTCTATTTTTAAAAAAAAAACTTTTCGTCGTGAAAATGTACAAAATTTACATAATTATCAGGGAACCTCGCAGCCCAAGTATGTTGATATTCTGGCATCTCGCTGCCCGAATATCAGAACTTTCAAAATCCTCTGGGTGGCGGGAGGGGCTGCAGACAATTGCCGAAGGGTGGCGTCTTTCCCGAATATTAACTTTCTAGAGATTTTTTGCGAGCGAGAAAAAACTATTGGCCAATTTTCCTTCTTTTTCTTTCCTTCCCTTTTCCTTTCTTTCTTTTCTTTCTGCATTTGTTTTCCTTTCCTTTCCCTTTTCTTTTTTTTTCTTTTCTTCTCCTTCTCCTTTCTCTTTTTCTCCTTTTCCTTTTCTCTTTCCTCTTCCCTCTCCATTTCCCCCCTCCCTTTTTTGCCGACAGAGGTGGAGAATTTGCCGACAGCAATTTTGGGGGGGGGGGGGGGTGTGAGACCCCCACATCCCCTCCCCCTCTAGCGGCGCCGCTGCACACGTCCTCCATATTTCATAATTACAAGCAGTGAGAGGAGCATACTCGACAGGCCTAAATTGTGTAAACGTAAAACGAAGTTATGAAGTACATCTATATACTTGAATGAAGTAATAAAAGGCTCAACATCAGGAAACATAATCTTTGAAATTACCATAAACTAAACAGATGTACTTACTATTCTACAGTTCGATAAAATTGGAGGGGATGGACGAGTCAACATGATCAAAATCACATATAAATATAACTGTTACAAAATGCATGGTTACAAAAATTAATACTAGACTAAACGACAACCTTATGTGATTACACTTTAAGAGAAATAGGTTTCTCCTGAATCTATTCAGTCTATGTTTGGGGGTGTTTTTATCTGTCATGGTTTATACAAAATAAAAATAAAGATACAGAGATACAAGCATAGAAGCAAACAAAACATACATTGATATTACATACTAATCATGCTAATCAATGCTTCAGTTAGAGCGGAGCAAATCCCAATTACTCCGAATCTATTACCACGGTTGCCCAAATTATTCCTTGTATTTGTATTCAGTATTTCAAAAAAATAAGTTTATTCACGAAACTTAACTTGATACAGGATTGACATAATATCATGTACACAACTAAATATCATTAAAAGTAAATCTTTTCATCTCTGCATGCTCAACTGAGCTTGTGAGCGTTTCATACTTATACGCATTTGAATAAGGCCGAACTTACGTCATACTCTACACATATCTTTATATTATACTCAACTACAATGGCGGATTGGGGGGGGGGCACTTCTGACACTTCAGCCGATGCCCCCACCCCTCTCTCCCATTTGAAAGAAAAAGGTGGTATTGCCCCCCCCTTCCCCCTTTAGACCTCATTACCTTTCTTTCTTTCATTCATTTTTTTTTCATTTTTTTTTTTTTTTTTCATTTTATTTATTTTTTTCATTTTTCATTTTTTTTTTTTTGCTTGCTTGCTTGCTTGCCTGCTTGTCAGAGAATTTGGAAGGAAAAGGAGACTTCAAATGTGTGAGATTATTTTTTTATTTTTTTTTTTTTTTGCTTGTCAGAAAATTTTCTGAGATTTGTGCCCCCCCCCTTACAAAGTCCGCTTCTGCTTAGCTACACAATACAAGTATAATAAAAACTTAAATACTGAAATATCTGCATGCTTGACTACACAGTTGAAGGTGATTAAAGGTGATCTTGTCATCTAAGCATGCTTAATTACCGAATCGAATATATGTTTCCATATTATCATCTTTGCATGCTAACTACACCACTGGATAAGATAATGATTCCTTAAATATTTACCCTATTGAATATTACGCAAAAATGAAATCTTTCGATCTTTGCACTCTTAATTAATCAGATGGATGTTAACGAAGAATTACTATCACAACATGTGCATGCTTAAATACGACCCTAAATCCCGTCTTTGCACTCATATCTGCATAGTTGTTTATATTCGAAACTTAATCATGTTACATGATTTACATTATCAGCAAAACATTTACTTCTTAGGTTAGTATTATCAACTTTTTTTTTTGCTCTGTTATTCTTGTTAAACTATGTATTAAGTATATATTTATTTGATTATATAATTATGAAATTATGTATGTTATTTTACTTAATTGGTTATCACCATAGCGGTAGCCCGGGAGGTGCAAGGGGGTCGCCCCCTCTTCATCTGCTAAAAAATAGTTATTCACGGAACTTAGGGGTCCAGTCAAAACCTTAAACCTACCCCCCCCCCTTCCTCCCTCTCGTCTGTTCCCCCTCTCCCTGTTCAACAATTCTGGCTATGCTAGTGGTCATAACTATAAACTCACTGACTATTTGCTAATTTGACCATCACAATTCAATGTTATACATGTTTAATACCGTCAGTATAGTTGAACTACATGACTGTCATATTCAGTGTTGATCCCAGAGAGCACACATGATAACAAGCAGTCCAGCTGGGCTCAAGTCGTCATCCGTCATCGCAGTCGTCTTGTAGGACAGATACCAGTTTCCACTGGTCCTCTCGAGCTGGAAACCCAGGCTAAACACAAGGGATTCTGCCCGCGTAGACCCTTCGAAAAGATCTTTGACAGTCGGCTGGTCCAAAGGGAGCCGCTCTACAGCTAGTGTATTTTCAAGCTAAATCATTTTAATTGTAGATAAGACAAATAAGGCAGATTGCAAGAGTTATTATCTTGAAAGCTGAATGTTACCAGAGTCTTAACAGTATAAACAGAAACCCGATCGCAAAGACTTTCGAGAAATCAACTCAAGAGCAATTGCAATACCTTATTACACTGATTACATGGATTATGTCATACGTCATCGTAATATTTTAAAAGGTGATGGACAAGACTACAAAAATTGTCTTCCTTTGATTTTTCGAAAGTGTTCGTGTTCATAATATTCATTCGAATCATTTTATTTCAACAAGTTCATTCAATAGATTTATGGAAAGTGGAGTGACATGCTAAAATGCTAGACTTTCACACTGAACATTATGACCACCCTACAAACAATCTGTCTAAGATAAATATGTTTAACCGAAACATGTTTCAAATGAACGCTGTCAAACGCAAGTAACAAATAGAATGTGAATATATTAAAAGAAAAAGGTCTTGAATTTATGCTGGAGGTTTTGAAAAGTCCTTTACCACTTTCATAAGAGACTGTTTCTCCTCCTCTGTGCATTCGTATAATTTTCTTCCTTGATCCTCGTTCAAAGCTGTCATATAAGTATTGAGAAAATTGTATGAAACCAAGCATTAGTCCTCTATCGTTGAAAATGATTTATGATGACGTAATACTGGCTGAAAATGTTTGAGACATAATTATGTTTGAATTAATTCAATGAGACGAAACGTATCTTAATCCAAGGCATACCTTCCAGCTGTCTGCTTAGTTATCAAAAATGAAAATGAGCTGTTGTGAAACATTTAATACGGATATTTATTACTTAAACGTGAAAATGAGGAGTTCATTTGAAAGTATAGGTGATTTCAAATATCAAGATTTTTTTTTTCCATTCAAAAATAAATGGCAAGAACGAATGAGGGAAAAATTAATGTTATATAATTAATCATTATAACAAAATTTTCTCACATATTGAAAATACCTCAATACTCAATATTCATGATGTTGCTTGAGGATTAACAGACATAAGTAATACTTACAAGCCAACAGATCCAGTAAATTTGAAGTGCAAATGAGGATACGACTCTCGTCTGCAGTCGGGAATATTACGCTGTCCTCCTTTTATTTAAAAAAAAAATAAAGAAAGAAGAAATAAATTATTTGGCAACAAGCTCCTTGCAAACAAGGACATTTAGAAGTAGGGACATAATTATATGACCTTGCTAAAGTTTTCGCTTCTCTTCCTTCTTCTCCTTCTTCTTCTTCTTCTCCTTCTTCTTCTTCTTCTTCTTCTTCTTCTTTTTCTTTCTTTTCTTTTTCTTCTTTCTTCTTCTTCTTCTTCTTCTTCTTCTTCTTCTTCTTCTTCTTCTTCTTCTTCTTCTTCTTCTTCTTCTTCTTCTTCTTCTTCTTCTTCTTCTTCTTCTTCTTCTTCTTCTTCTTCTTCTTCTTCTTCTTCTTCTTCTTCTTCTTCTATTATTATTTATTATTATTATTATTATTATTATTATTATTATCATCATTATTCTCCTTCTCATTCTTCTTCTTTTTCTTTCAGTCCAAGTCAAAGCTTACGCCTTTGGGTGGATTAGAAATACCCTTTTTATACCAATTTATTTTGCGGCTCTTCCCCTCCATCCCTAGGGGAAGGGCAATAGATATCAGGTTCTGGAAAGGATATCCATTGATGTTATCTTGTTATCATTGTCCAAGTCAGGATACAAGATGAAAATACAATGTTTTTTTAGTATTTTTTTTAAATAATATTTTATTTCCTTCCTCTTGCCATACATTCACAATACATGAAATTATTACATCAAATCATATAGAACGAGATCATCGATATAAGATACATTCATAAACACTTAATCATCTGCTTCATTAATTATATCACACAATATCACTCAATGTCACCTCGAAAGAGAAGCCCGCCAACTGTAGGAGAGGTTTGGTAACGTCCAGGTCCGAGCAGTCGAGTTTCTTCTGCAACATTTCTTCTGTCGTCTGCTTCCCGCCTTTTCCAACAAGTAGAGCGTTGGATGCCACCTGGAACTGCAAGAGTAGGATTTAAAATAAATTAAGCATTCGGATCATTCCTATACCAGTAAAGGCCTACTGTTATATTTCACCGAAATCGCTTGCAAATCATTTTCTTCATAAGTGCAGTAGCGTATCTCTCTCAAGTGTTTTGCCAAAGGCAGGTCCACAAACTAGAGCCTTCTGGTCAGTTCCTTTTCTATCCTTCTCTTTCTTGAGCCTTTTTCTTTATTTTGTCATATGTTTTGTCAACTATCAAGTCTGACACCATCCAAGTTCTTGGTCTACCCTTTCCCCTTGCAGTAACGTATACACGTAGCTAGATGAAATTATTATTATTACTTTAAACACGATAAAAACTACTTTCGAAAAATAAACTCAAGGGCAATTTCAAAGGCCTATTGTACTGCCCATAGAAATCTTGTTCGGATTACGTAATACGCCATTGTAATGTTCTCTCATTTCTCAAGGAGATAGACAGGGCTATTGAAATTGTCTTGAGTTTATTTTTCGAAAGTAGTTTTTATCGTGTTTTTATTTGGCAAATCACTTTACATAGAAATACAAAGAAAACTAATTCAATACAGCAAGGTTTAAAATAAGATAATTTAACCCCCCCCCCCCCCCCAACTGTATTGACTAGTTGCCAGGAATGAGGCAGGTAAACTAAATCACTGAAACCCTAAGGGATTCCCATTCGAATTAACAAAGCTATATTAAAGGGAGCCACTGCCCGATATCCATGTACGTTCAATTTCATTCGCTTGCCCCTATTGCAAGGCCGTGCATAACAACAATCTTGGAGCAGCGAACAAAATTGCCGTCGAGGGTGGGGTAGTTTGTCAGTTGGGTTGTTCAGTTCGTCTTTCTTCAGTCGAATGCATATCACTGCAATTGCGTGCTTGCATCTAGCAATTTAGCATTTTTCCTTTGTACGTGATAATGAAACTGATAGTTCTCAATCATTCATCATAATTAATTAGCATGAAAACCAATATCGCAGTAATGATAATGGTAATAAAAAGGGGTTGTTAAAGAATTTTTATATATGTAAGGTAAATCATATCCTTCCCAGTTTCAAATACAAATCATTGTCACAAAATTTCAAAAGTGAAATCGAAACTGACCAAGATGTTTAAGCTGTCTAGTAGGATGGGTTCTTTGAGAAGTTTAATCAAGGAATGCCGGGCATCGTTCAGATCTTGATCAGGCAAGCTCAGTATAGGCTTCAACTGACGTCGGATCTCGTCTATGTCTGGCACTGGACCTATACAGTTTGAAAGAAGCAGGAAAAAATCATATCGTACTCAAACTTAAACTTGACACATTATTTCATTTCATTTATGTTTATTGATAAAAGAAAATAACATTGTAAAAACAATCCAAAGACTGATACATACAAAGTTTACAAAGTTGCATAATTGAAAAGATTACATAAAAAAATACAATACGTATCACTAAATTGACAGGGAACAAAAATTGAAATTAAAGAAGAATAAGAATCATTTAAAATATTGCACTTCAAACAGATGATGGGCGCAAACAGTTATTTGCAATTATAAATTAAGGACAGACGCAAGGGGGAGCTAGGGAAGACGAAAGAGAAAGGAGGGGAAAAGAGCAGAAGTCTGTTGAGAAGAAGGAAAATTATGAAATTAATAGAAATAAGAATATAAAAATCAAAAAGCTATTTAATTGCTTGTAGTTTATATTTAAATAACAGTAAACGTAATTCATGTTATTAAAGAAGACAAAGAGTTCGGTTAATAATAAGGTGTTCAAATAATCATTGTTATGTATAAAAACCATACATGTATGTTAATTGAGAATGTAAACATAGTAAAGATTACAGAAAACTTTCATCGGTTGGGGGTAATCAATCAATTGCAGTTAAAGCCTCCGCCAACCCTAAACTCCCCCCTGCAAGCAAGCTCTCATCCACTCCTGAGGACTTTCTCAAGCCAGGCTTGAGAAAGTCCACAGGAGCGAACGAAAGCCTGCCCACAAAAAAAATCAAGGTTGGTAGAAGCCCAATTGAGAAAGTGAAGATTATAATGAAATCAATAAAAATGAAACAGAGTGAAACTTTGACAAGAAATTTAACAGTAAAGAGGAATACATAATTATATAAAAGACCTGGATCTAAGAATCCGAAACAATGCGAGAAGAGAAAAACACATTTTATGTAGGCGATGCAATAAATATTGGCAGAATCTGAATAAAGCAGGACTACATGTACGTCAAGATGAATAATAAAAGAAAAAGATGGGGTTTAACAGAGATATGTCTTCAGATACAAAAATGAAATTATCTCTCTGAAGAAGCAGTGTAGGCCTAATAAAGTAGGCTTCGCCGGTGTAGCCCAACCTACAAATCAATACAAATTCACCCTATTAAAAGAGCCTCTACATGGGAAAAAAATATCTCTATCTATCTTTCGATTCCTTTGTCTTTTCTCTTAGCTCCACCCCCCCCCCCTCACCGAAATAATAATAACAATAATAATAATAATAATAATAATAATAATAATAATAATAATAATAATAATAATAATAAATAATAATAATAATAATAATAATAATAATAATAACAACAACAACAACAACAACAACAACAACAACAACAATAATAATAATAATGATAATAATAATAATAATAATGATAATAATAATAATAATAATAATAATAATGATAATAATAATAATAATAATAACTTATTAAAAAAGACAGCCCTGATTTCAATGTACTTACCATTTATACCAAACTGTAGATTGCTTCTCGGGGTTAGCTCACCTTTATAATGAAATAATGAAAACAATTATTGTAGTTGACAAAGCATTTTTAGCAACTGCTGATTTTACATACAACCAAAGGGATGGCGTATGTGGTATAATTCGTAAATTCAAGTGCAGAGATTAGTTTTATTGAAGTGCAGTAATCTAGTGCTATATACTACGCATTATTTTAAAGACTTCCTCTTCTTTTACCCATGTGTGTGAAACAGACTTTCGATCAGAAGCGATTTGTGCGTCGTTATTGCGTTAGATCAAGATGCCTCGCGTCGTTTGGGTCAAATGTGAGCCCAAACAGTATTTTGTAACTGAAAGACATAGGTGGAATCAAACCAAGGAATTGTCACAGAGACCACAGTCTAACCCAGCGATTTCCTATGGGTGGCTAACAGAGTGAGAAAGTAAGGGCGAACAATAATTTTGTTGTGTGTTCGAAAAATCATTTTTAAAATATCAATTTTCACCCTTTTGGACAACCAGGGTTAATTTAGCTGATACCTTGTACAGTTTCAAACCCCGTTTGTGAACTCGTGCCATGTTTCACCAGGTATGTTAGGTAAGAGCTGTGAAGAGGGGCGTCACTAGAACATTTTGAATGGGGGAGGTGTGGCACCCAAATTTGCTGACAAATATTTTAGGGTGTGACACCCAATCTGTCGATAAAGTGCTGCACCCTGATCTCCCCCAATAATACTAAAAGAAAATCGCAAATGTGGAGATATTGATCTTATACGGGCCATTTTCGCAAGGGGGTAACGCCATATAGACTTTTGAATATAAATTTTCTAAATTTCTAAACTTTTCGTAGTGAAAATGTACAGAAGTTACATACAGAAGTTGTAATTATCCGGGACACTCGCTGCCCATATGTGGATATCCTAGCATTTCGCTGTCCGAATATGAAGTGGTGGTTGCCCGAATATCCTCGGGGGGGGGGGGGGGGGGGGGGGGCTGCAGCCCATTGCCGTAGAGGGACTCCTTTTGCCCAAATATTAACTTTCAAGTGTAAACAAAAATTGGACAATTTTCCTTCTTTTTCTTTCATATTTCCTTTTCTTTTTTTCTTTCTGTTTTTGTTTTCCTTTCCTTTCCCTTTTCCTTTTTTCTTTTCTCTTTTCCTTCTCCTTTCTCTTTTCTCCAATTCTTTCACTTTCCTCTTCCCTCTCCCTTTTCTCCCCTTCCTTTTTTTCTTTTTTTCTTTTTTTCTTTTTTTTTCTTTTTTTTTGCCGACAGAGTTGGCGCATTTTCCGACAATAATTTTGAGTAGGAGAGGGGGGTCACACCACCACCCCACCCCCTCTAGCGACGCTGCTAGCTGTAAAATCCATAGAAAAGCTAAGGTGATCTGGGCAACGCATATTAGATTTTGAATTTCCTAACTGGTTCGTACAAGTAACTCTTTCTCTGAACTAATGTTATCCAGCAAGAAAACAACATGCAGAATTGGTGCATTTTGAAAATTAAAAAAAAAAAAAAAAAAAAAAAAAATTACGGTTAAATTACGGTCACAGTTAGGTTCCTCCTCTTTGCCTGTCATGAATCCGCCCTGACTGTCGGGAAGCTGCATGAGCTGGATACTTCCGTCGGGACGTACCAGAATCTCCAGCATACGGAAAGCTATCGGTGTGTTCGCCGGGATCTCTAGGGAACGCTTCCTGTCACCGGACAGGGTAGTTTCTACATTAATCTGAAAAAAATATCATATTAGTAGTGATGTTAATGCCATAATAATGACAATAAAAATAATAATAGATAATGATAATAATAATAATAAATAATGATAATAATAATAATAATAAATAATAATCGTAACAATAATGATAATAACATTATTATTATTATTATTATTATTGTTGTTGTTGTTGTTGTTGTTGTTGTTATTATTATTATTATTATTATTATTATTATTATTTCTATTTTCATCATCATCATCATCATCATTATCATTATTATTATTATTATTATCATTATTATTAATTATATCATCATCATATATACATAAATAGATAGACATGTAAGAAGGCATGGCCCAGTACAATGGATTCAGTCAAGCATACCTAACAGATACATATACAGTTCTACAGATAACATACTTGAATAGTATGATATATTTGAAACGGATAACAGAAATGCGTAGTTATATAGAAATGACATAGATATGAATAAGAGGTTCTTTGAACATAAGAATGTCATGTGGTAAATAATGTGGAACATGTTGACGACCTAAGACTGTAGAAAGTAGTGGGATGGGGCGTGGTGAGAGATAGGGGGAATGGGGTAACTTTCAATTAGCGTGATAACGAGATCAAAGGAAAAGATTATGGAGAAAACGAGGAATCACAAAGGAGAGATAGAGAAAGAAAGAAATAAAGAAGATTTATACCATGAAATTTCCTGATTGTTTCCATGCATGCTACCCAGATTTTCAAACATTTCGCCCTCGCTCCCCCCCCCCCCCCCCCCCCCCCCCCCCCCCGCGGTGAAATAATGGATCTGATTTTGAATGTCATACAAGATTTATTCTGATGGAAACTCAGATTCGTCAGCATTTCTGTCGCCCTCGTGTGATATTTAGCAATGAAGATGAAACTGGATTTATTATCGAAACCAAAATGAATATTACATTTTCCATTGTTTTCTTTCTATCATTTATTTCAGAGAAAAGGCACGCACAAAGGAGTTCATTTACCATACAACTACAGCGTGTCTATCATATTTATATCATGTATCCATTATTTTGTACCGTAATGAAATTAATGTAGGTATAATGTACATAATGCAACCAAAGTTCCAATAATTCCGAGATGTATTGCATGCCAGGAATTGTTGCTATATCAGAACATTTTTTTCATGGCAAAGCAGACAATACATGACTACTGAAGATCAGATTAATAAGAGCAATATTGACAGACATGTTTCTGTTTTTAATTGTTTGAGTAGACCTTAAATGAGTAACATCTACACAACACATGCAAATAAATAAAGAATTACAGTTTTATAAAAAAAAGATGGGGTAATACTACTACACATATAATAGCTAAGTGGAGTGGATAGAGTAAAGGTTTAGAAACTTTATATCCCAGGCTCAAGGCCTAGTCGGCGCATTAGTACATTAGTGCATAGAACTTGACTTTGTAGGTATATAATCATACATGTATATACTGTAGACATATATTTATTACATAATTTCTATGAAAGTATTAATGCGCTTCTTTGGTATGATTTAAAGTCATGTTTGAGGGACTTTGAAGACCCATTTGAGGTCAAAATGTCGTACCGACATGACCACAGGGCCCGGCACACAGATGGGTTTCGAACCCGGGACGGCGGGACGCCGTTTTCCAAGGACCGTTAATCCACTAATCCACTGAATCTGAGTCATGATTGGCTCACCGCGTGCGCTGATCCCGTAACGATGTTTCCATCGGCTGATCCACTCGTTTGCACATCTGTCGTGATTTTGGACTCGGCTTCCGTGTCTAGTGACGTCACAACCACGCAAAGTGTATTCCGTTTCTTCGCCATGACTTCTTTGATGAAGTCATTCTTCAAGTTGATTTTCCTAAAGGGATGAAAAATAAGAAGGTTGGTAGAGATATATTACCTTTGAAAAATATACACACTAAAAACGTTTGGTTAAATTTAACCAAATATCGAGTAATTTTTAGCCGATGTTGGTTCGTGACCCAACCTTTGGTAAAACTTTATCCAATTTGGTTTATATGTATGGTGAAGTCATTCTAAATGGTTTTCATATTCGTATATAAGTTCACAGCGAACGAAACTAATCGTCATTAAAAAATAACCCACATCAGTGGCGTATCCAGAAATGGATAGACAAGGGCAGGGACAGCGAAGAGTCTTTCAAAGTGGGGGGGGGGGGGGGTGTGGGGAGGGACCTGCAAAAAGGGCACTTTGGGGGGGGGAAGTGGGCACTTACAAGGGGTGAACAAAATCGAAAAAAGGGCACATATTAGAGATAAATTAGGGGCACTTATCAGAAGGGGAAAGAGGCTCTTATTAGAAAGAAAAAGGGGCACCTATCCGGAGTAAAATTGTGTACTTATCAGAAGGAGAAAAGGGCATTTATTAGAGAGATAAGGAGAAATTATCAGATTTGAAAAGGGGCACTTATCAGAACGAGAAAAAGGGCACTTATCAGAAGGGGAAAGGGAACTTATAAAAAAGGAAAAGGAGCACTTTTACTAGTAAAAAGGGCACTTATCAGAAGGGGAAAGGGCACTTTTTAGAAAGGAAGAGGGGCACTTTTACTACTAAAAAGGGCACTTATCAGAGAGAAATGGGGCATTTTTTCAGGAATGAAAAAGGCACTTTTGGGTAACTTGAAGCAGTGGGGCACCGTGCCCCTCCCCCCCCCCCCGGGGGCGCCGCCTCTGGACAAGGGGGATCCTCAGCGGACAGAGGGGGGAAGGAAATTTAAATGTATCTTGGGTCCCGGATGCAGCCTCAGTTTGCCGTACATATATATTGTTTTCTCTAGACCTCCAATCGGGGTGGGGGGGGGGGGGGGGTTAGGGGGCATACGCCGGATCCATCCGACAATGCACAAGCAGTATACAGCAGTATAAAGATGAATAGACTTCATATTGTTATATTGATAATGTACTCTGATCATTTAACATTTCGCACCACTGAGTACTTGGAATTGCTACCTGAATGCAGACCTATATTCATATATGTTGGCAGCTTGTATATAAAAAAACATACACAATATTTACCTTCTTTTGATAGAATTGACTAGTTTAGGTATGTCAAGAGATTTCTCAACAACCTGACCAAAGTCTACAGAGACGGCGATGTGTTGGTTAGCATCTAATTCAAAACCGGCTATTTCCAGTGCTAATGAAGCTCCGAGTTTACCTACAGATTATATTAAAATGACAATGTGACAAATAAATGTACTTTTTATCGAATACTTCAAACACTTGCGACTAGAATTTATCTTGTTATAATTATGGGATTTCGTACAAGAATGGGTAGGCATTCGAAATTTTCTAGCATACTCACTATACAGCGAATAATGAAAAAAAAAATGTTCTGTAGTCATTATATACATGTATATTGATATTGGTCATATGCAGAGATTGTTTTGTTGTTTTTTCTCTATTTTAATGAAAAACATATAAAATGACGCCCATGCATACATGATGTCCGGTGCAATATGGGGCCACTTTGTAATTATTTCATCCAAACATTCTTAAAGTTTTATCAAACATGGCAATCTAATAGTTCTTAATGACTGCCCTTAAAATACAATTTAGCTTCCATAATATGTGCGTGCTTATTATGCTACGAATATTCCCGAACTGTCCCCCTTTTTAGAAGGAATTCCCTGTGAATGGCTAATATTATTTTTACAAATCACTGTAAAGTGGAAATAATATTGGTAGTAGGTCGTAATGAAATGAATGATGATTTAACGTACAGTAGTAGTTAACTAGACAAGTGCAGCTATGTCCTTTATAACTTACAGTATCCTTTGTTGTGTGTTATCTTTACTTAATGAATTATGACTCATTAAGATAAAACGAAAAACTATCAATTTCCTTGTTTATACCTACGATTTTTTTTTTCAATTATGACTTATTGAATCTTTTGCTAATAACTGAAGAAAACAACGTTTCATGTGCTTAAACACCTTCTCTGCGAGTATCTGATTATCTATGATGTATGATGCCTTATCACTTATTATTGTGTGATTTATCATGAGTATTATATGTGTTTATATGTTTATGGACAGATTATTGGTACATGTATGTATCAAAGATATTTCATAAACTACAATACATGCTTTCAACTAGTTGTGCAACAATACTAAATTACGTTTCAGGAAAATTAAAAGTTGGGTTTGACAGATTGATGACAGATAAGCGATTATGATGTAATACAAAATGAATCATGAATGATTTAGGATATGATAATATTATGATTTAATATTTTGATATCCTACATCATCAAAAAAGAACCGATTTTTTAATTTATTTATTTAATTTCCAGGGACATATAATAACATGACAACAATTTTCAAACAAACATAACAAACATAACAACATAAAAACATAAGTGTAACATAAACAACAACCAATGCCTGAGATGAAACATATATGTAGGGACGCTAACGATCATACCTTTTGCTTCGATCTTAAGGGATCTTTCGAAGTTCACAAGGTCCTTCTCCATCGCGTCGACATCATCGAACGTCACGTCTCCCTCGCCAACGATGATGTCCGAAAGAGTGAACGATGTCGGGAACAGACGTACATGGTTCCAAAAATACTTCTTGTTTCGCTTTACCACAATGTGGTAGGGACGACAGTTTTGGGCGTCAGATAAACTAGGAGAAGCTATGAGATTCGACAACGCTCTACTTGACACAGAGTGGACAAAGTTCGCCGATGCCTGGTTAAATACACTGTAATTGTAAAATAAAGACATATTGGTTTTGCTGTAACAATCCAATAAATTATTTGGAAAGACCTTTTTTTTTTTCTAAATACAACAGTAGAACCTTTAATTGTTGTTATTCTTCTTCACCTAAGATAATCAACAATTATGACAAGTATAGGATCTCGAGAACTGAATGTAATAGCCGTGGGTTCGCTAGTTAGGCCGACACTGCAAAATTATGTCGAGTGATGGACGGAGAATGACGGGAAGCGTTGGCTCAAACTCTGTCCAAACATTCCAAAATGATGAAATTTTCATGACCGGATAGAAAACCCCCAGTTCGTTTAGCTTTTAGCATGGGAAATCTCAGTTTTGATGAATAAACAGGTATGATGAGATATGAATACAAATAAAATAGTGTATCATGCTCTGATGAATGACCAGTTTAGCGATCAGCTCCCCTTGAATGCCCAACAATAATTGCCTCGGATGATTGCATGTGCTAACAGTGTTGCTGCATGATCTTTGTTTTTCGTAGTCTATGCTCGAAGTCTTTGTGATTTCCCTTGTCAATACTGACGATGCCATTGGTCAAAACTGAAAGCTATTGGGGTTTCTTTCTCCACGCCCTTGTATTTTCAAACCAGTACACAACATTTTTCATAACGTCTATTACAAAAATTGACGTGCATGTTGAATTATGTTGATTTTCGAAGGCAGTTGGCCTAAACTATCGCTTATTGAATAAGTATTTTACTTTGATCCGATTGTGCGAAACATCATTTTATATATATTTTGGAGAAATCCTCTATAGTTATGTATGACGATGCTCTTGCTTAAAAATGTACAATAATATTTTCTCTAGAATGGTAGCATATCATTATTTGACCAGAAAATATATTTCTTATTTGTTATGATAGTATGAACTAAAAGTGATAGGTAAACATCCGACAGCCAGTAGCATAGCTACAGGTCACATGCGACCCGTACATACACACAATATAGACAATAGAGAGAAAGAGAGAGAGAGAGGGAGGCTGGAAATCGCATAAAGATGATGACATCCCCACCCTCCCCCCCCCCCCCCACCCCCGCACACAAAGTTCTTTCGATCTCCTTTCAGGCCCGTCTAGTACACAAGTGCCTCAGTGACTTGAAAAGTGCTACCCCCCCCCCCCCCTCCCATCATCCTGCCCATACACAATTTTATTATAAAGATAGAGTCTATGTTTTGAAAGAGAAAGGGAGTTCCGGTGAGTACTGATATGCGAAGTAAATATTAACTCATTGTAGATGCATTGGCCCCAAACATTCAAGTATTTCATTTCAATGCAATAACGACAATTTATGAAAAATTACGGTCATTAGCCCCCGCCCCCCCCCCCCTCCCCTCTGCTCATTATATGGCCTGGTTAATTTTCATTCTGATCCATATTATACCACAAAACTGGCAGACAGGCACGTATAAATGTAGGTATGTTGTCATAGTTTTGTTTTTGATACAAAATAGACCTAGACATGCTACCTATACTTCCTCACTTCTCATCGATTCAATAAGAGCCTGACTTTGGAGTCTACAGCTATGTTTAGAATTACAACTTTTATTGCGGAAGTATAGCTCAAATTAGCAATAAATATTAATTGTTACAACTGCAAACATGGAACTACAAGTTTGCAGACCACCACGATCAAAGTCGAAACTGAAACTGAGCAAAGTCCGGTTGACAAGTCTTTGAATTGTGAATATTATCATTTCAACGTACACAGACGAAGAGCAGCGAGGGAAGCGGGGAAACCCCTCTGAAATAATGACGTCATGGTGAGGGTCGGTAGAGACACGTGTAATGATTTACTGCGATGTGATTCGACATTTGCTCCAGGGGGATGTTTCATAAAGCTGTTCGTAAATTTACGCATGACTTTACGAACGACTTGAATATGAAGTGCCAGATAGGATGCCCCAAGTTTTTCCTGAAGTTTTAACAAAGTGTGACTGTATTTCCAATAACCTCAATTAAATTATGGCAAAAATTATACTTTGCATTAAAAATGTTTGTTATAATAAGAATGTTAATCTACACCTGCACAGTTCAACTTTAGTTGATGCAGTTAAAAATGATTGAGCATCCCATTTGTCATATTTAAGTCGTGCGTAAAGTCATGCGTAAATTTACGAACAGTTTTATGAACCCCCCCCCCCCCCCCCCCCAGGTATTATTACCCCAAAGAAATGGCGGAAAGATTAGGATTGCAGTTGGGTTCTAGGCTCCCTTCCACTGACCATGCATCGAAGGCTCATCCAATCACCAAAATGCGAATATTTCAGCGTTCCGATGGGTTCCGATTAAATCTGAGCCGACAAACGTATTTTGGGGGGCCTGTTTTTCTGGCAAATCCAAAAAAGACCCGACATTGATCGGGGTAGTCGGATGAAAGACTGGTAGCTGCCCGATATCTGTCAGCCGTTTTCATCGGCGGCGTCCGATTCATCTGATTGCGGTTGGAGGGTAATTCGAGGGTGTCTGACACTAACCCGACTTATCGGTTGGTAATCGGAGGGTAATCGGACACTGACCGATCACCTTCTTTTAAGTGCCGGTCACACATACACGACGCACGGCCTGAAAAATTAGCAATTTTGGCCAGTGCGTTGCCTTTCGCTGGGTGTGCGTCAGCATTCGTTACTCGTTCGTCGAGTGCGCTGGACCAACGCTATGCATTCGTTGCCATTCGCTCTGTGCGTCGGGATTTTTGTGCATGCACAAAAATGTGCGCGGAGCTCGACGCATGAATGTACTCGCCAGGAGGACGCCAGACATGCGCAGAGCGCGCTGGACCATCGCCAGATCTGCGTCGAGCGCGCTGGACCAACGCCAGTCACACGCGGAGCACACGCTGGGTATTCGTTTGTGCACTCGTCTCTGCACTACATGTGACGGCATGCAGGACGAGCCGCACAGTCACGTGACCGTTGTGCGTTGAATGCGCGGTGCCTGCGCGGACCATTCGTTTCGTGCGCTAGCAACACGCTGTGCATTCCTTAGATTTTTTAACCTGTGCGTCCTGTATACGCTCTGTATGCGCTCTGTACGCGTCCTGTATACGTGCAGCGCGCTAGCAACATGCTCCCAGCAAACACAAAACGTTTTCAGAACGTTCACAAAACGTTTTTATTAGGTCCGCTACGTCTTCGTCTTAATAAACGTTTACAAAACGTTTTTATTAGGTCCGCTACGTCTTCGTCTTTAATGAACGTTCACAAAACGTTTTTATTAGGTCCGCTACGACTTCGTCTTTATTAAACGTTTAAAAAACGTTTACAAAACGTTTTACCAAGACGTATTTTGCTGAACGTTTAACTGGAGTAGATGTTTAATATCATTATTATTATATGATTCTTACTGTAATTGTTGATGTTATTATCATCATCTTTATTATTATTATTATTATTATTTTTATTATTATTGTTATCATTATTATTATCATTATTATTATTATTATTATTATTATCATCAATATTATTATTATTATTATCATCAATATTATTATTATCATCATAATTAATGTTATTATTATCAGTAGTATTATTATTATTATTATTATTATTATTATTATTATTATTCAAAGTAAACACCAAACGTTTTTAAAACGTCCTAAAGAAAACGTTTTTTAATCGTTTAAAATTGGACCATGTACATGATATAATCGATCATGATTCATGAAAATTCACAAAAAACCACGATTGACCAAAATCATATTTTTAAAAGGATAAACGGCAATCTATTTTGACAATTAAATTTGTGCTATAATGCAAAATGTATTTACATTAATTCTTATGCCCGATGCAATTCGAAGAGGTATTCATAGGTCACAATTGAAAAAATGTAATCTTCAACTATTTTTTACGGTCATTGCCATCTGATCCCTATATATAGAAAAACCTGCCGAGAGAACTGTAAGTAGGTTTAGGATAGTGTATAACAGAATAGGATATAGGATTAAGAGTTGTTAGAATTATAGGATATAGGATTAAGAGTTGTTAGAATTATAGGATGCTAGGATTATTGACCATTATAATGACAATGGAATGAGCAGAAACACCTTCATTCCAAGAGGACATTATAGTGTGTATTCTTAGTCTGCCGGGTTTTATAAACGTTCTTTAAAGATTTTCTGGACGTTTTTAAAAGGTCTGCCGGATTTCAAAACGTTCTAGAAAGGTTCTGGAAGGATTTTTTTGGATGTACTTAAAACGTCCGCCAGGTTTTATGAAGGTTCTTTAAAGGTTTTTTGGACGTTTTTAAAACGTCTGCCAGGTTTCAAAACATTCTAGAAAGGTTTTTGAGAACGTTTTATAAACGTTCATAAAACGTTTGCTGGAGGTTTTTTAAAGGTTCTTCGAACGTTTTTTAAACGTCCGTAGGTTTTCTGCAGGTCCTTCATTTAGAAGCAAATTTTCAAAGGTTCTTATTTGGTTTTTTAAACGTTTTTAAACGTTTTTTATACGTTTAAAAAACGTTTTTTAAACGTATAAAAAACGTTTTTAAAACGTCCAAAACCTTCCACAAAAATACGTCCAAAAAACGTTTTTACGAAACGTCCAGAGAACCAACTTGGAACGTTTTTAGAACGTTTTAAAAACGTCCGATTGTTAGCTGGTATAGCTCTCCTGATGGTCAATGGTGTGAGCCGTGTCCTTCTCGGCTGGCCATTGGGAGAGGCTGGTCCACAACCTTCTCTCAGTGGGTCAGTTACTCGGTCACTCAGGAAGCTGGCGCTGGATAAATCACTCCGGCAAGGGGAAAAAAGCCACAGATACATAAAGTGTAAGAATACGTCTTGGACCTCTATGAAAGTTTCTAACACTGTCTTGTGCCAAACTGAATTGTGATGGAGACCAGTGGGTGAAGTAATGGAGCATAATTAAGTCAAATATACGATGCAAACTTTTAAACCTCAGGGTGTACTTTTTACAATATTTTCGAGTTTGCTCTAGATGTCTCATTCTGTTAATAATAATGATATGCACTGGCTACTTTCGGGGGATAGAACATTAATTGCCCTCACTAGAATGGTATTGCCCTCCTCTTCGAATCGGGCAATACAATTTAGTTTAGGCAATAAATGTTGTATCCCCCTCAAGCCCAGTCCATATCATATTAATATTAAGTTTTTAAAATGGTTACAAACCCCATCACAATGCAAAGAATCGCACAGTCAAGGAGCTGGCCTCCTTTTGCTTTCCTTTATGACATCCATTAAGCGCAGTCAAAAAGTATAATGCGCGTCTCAGTGTGCGCATCAAAGTCCTTGCCATGGCCTTCCTATATGAAACTACGTGCATTTCATTGCGTCTTAAGTTTGTACGCCCTAGCATTACGCATACGCGCATCTCAGCCGTGCACTTTTTGCTGTGCACTTTTTGCACTCCCGGCCGGCCGTGCATGTTAGCGAAAAAATAAAGGGCGCACACATGACTCATTTCAGCGCATCTGATTGGCTACATTCTTGAACCCCTTTTATTTAAAAAAAAAAAAAAAAAAAAAAAAAAAAAACCACTAACGAGGGAGACAAGTCAGAAATAAAGAAATGGAATATGTTGAAAGTGACGTCACGTTCATTGGGTTGTCGGCAATAGTACCATTGTTGACGTCATGCGCTCAGCTAGTACGCGCATCACTCTTGACATTGTACGCATGCGCATGGAGCTCTGAAACCCCTAGCCTAGCCGGCCTATGTAATGCATGGTTCAAGAAAAATAAACATTCACTTCTATGTTTTTTCTTGAATGAGCATACATAATATTGAGCGTCCTTATATTTTCTTCTGAAATTACACACCGAAATGTGGAAAAGCCTATCACGGTCGTGCTTATGAATTAAATTTTCTCGTAAACGGCAAAACAATTAAGGTACTGTTTGTTTACATTTTAATTTTTTTTTTTATAGATTTAGATTTCGTTATAGTTTTATCTCTTTTACTGTGTTGTTGTTTTTTTAAACAACTTTTA